>JAPYZJ010004758.1:0-12915 GCA_030522765.1 Ophioninae sp. B BG-2022a
TGAACAAATTTTTACGATTTTTTTTCGCCGAGAAATTCGATTTTTCGTCTGGATAGAAAAATTATTGGATGCCTAATACTTTTGGCCAAGGCTGTATATGTATACACATATATATAAACATTTATCGTTATTGTGTATAGAGACATTTCTTGTCCGAGGCGCTCGTTAGTCGCGACCAACGACTCAATTTACAGCGCAGGATCGTAAAATGACTTTTGTGTCGTAACGTATATATATAACGACCCCGTATAATTATCGAATAACGCACGTAACTGTGGACCCCTTTGTACAAAGTGTAACGCGGGGCCCAATGGAAAATAAAAAAACGAAAGGTATCGCGAAAGCCTAGACGGAAAGAATGGCGAAAATTGCAGGAAAAAAATTCTTCCCTCGGGCCAAGACAGCTTAAGTACGATTCAAAAGGCTAACGGAAAAAGGACAATTTCTGAATCTTGCGCTCTCTTATTTCTAGCCTTCTGACTTCCTCTCACGATTAATTCGCCGGTTCGAATATGATCGACGCAAACTTTGAATTCGAGAATTCGTAAAGGCAAAACTGATATTATTCTTTTTCCCCTGGTTAAAGTTTCGAAGTTACAATTTCGTAATCAGAAAAGATTTTTAAAAATCCAAAAAATTCAAATATTCAACAACACTGAAATTCTGAGTTTTTCTGCATTTTCCTTCCATTTTCCCCTTGGTAGGTAAAACTGAATTTTAATATCATAAATTCCAATGTTTTGTGTTAATGCATCCTGAATATAAAAAAAAATTAAAAATTCATCGAGGCGAAATTACTGAGCCCCTACATCCCCTTTCTCTCTCTCTCTCATTCTTCAGGAAAAAAGAAAGAGGTGGATAAAGTTCCTTGAAGAACGTCACGAATAATCTTCAGACTCCAGCGTACGATATAGACGTCGAGGTATGGGGAACGAGTAGAGTCTCATGAAAAATGGAAATTCCGCGCGAAGATATTTAGATAGGGCGGTCACAAGAAAGAGATAGAGAGAGAGAAAACGATCTCGTTGAGTCCAAGGATTCTGCATACCCGGAGACTAGTAGAGACCCGGTAAAATCCTCAATGTAAAATCTGTCATATATATAGCGAGACATGCGTGTGTCCGCCCTCGCTTTTGCGAGTACGAACTTCTCAAGTATTAGGTACGATCGTCTCCGTTGGGACGATGCGATCGCGAGAGTCCAGCCGGCGTATTGTAAACTGGTTTTTCACACACGAAGTTTGATCGCCGTTATACCACACGAGTTTACGATAATATTATGGTACGTTTCGTGTACGAGAATTTTTTTTTCGCCCCCCTCCCCCTTCTCCTCCGCCCCGCGCACACCCTGACGCTTTTATCTCTATCTCGTTCTTGTTATTGTTCGATAGGGTTCTCACGTTTCCGCGGGATCTGCACTGACAAAACGGAATCGCTCTTTTCTTATGACGACGTGGGCCCTGCCTCCCGTTTGCTTCTCGTGCATCATCATAAAACTCCGTCGAGCTCTTTTCAGACCGTGATAACGAAAACCGTGATAAAAAAAAAAAGTTGAAATTCTTTCGAAATTCTTTCACGATGATTTTCGTTTTAATTTCAAATATTTGATACTTTCCCTATGAGAATTGAAATTAATTGATTATTAATAAATATTTTTAGTCGGGCTCGTTTCATCCGAAATTGATTGATTTTTTTTTTTAATGCGAAAAGTGCTCGTTATTGGTGATTAGAGAATAAAGTAATTATTTTATGATAAAAGTAAAAAAGATAAGCGATTTTCTGATTCCTTAGATATTATTATTATCTCGTATGTATAAGCGAAGAATACTTATGATAAAGACGAGACACCCACGAAGTGGTTTGAGAAATAGAATTTGATTATTTATTGGTGCCATAAAATCATCGCGATTATTATTCTTCCTATTATTATTATGGATTCCACGGTATCAGCATGAATCATTATTAATGCAAATATTTCGATTTATTAAAAAAAAAGTCTAATTATTTGTCTTTATACGATATTTGTGATTCTGCATATAATAATAATGATAATAATAACATTTACATATGCGTATAATGGCAATTACACAAAGTTCACATCAGTTATGCAAAAATAATGAAACAATAATTTCGCGTTAGCTTAATAGCTTGTGACAAAAAAACGCTATAAAAAACACAGTGATAAAAAATATATGTAATTATTAATAATTCGTCTGTAGTCGGTATTATCGCGGCAAAGCAATAATAAAAGTTTTTGGTGGCATTGATTATGATAATTGTTAAATTAATTGGCATTAAATATAATAATTGTTAAATTAATTGGCATCAAATATGATAATTGTTAAATTAATTGGCATTAAATATGATAATTGTTGAATTAATTGACATTAAATATGATAATTGTTAAATTAATTGGCATAAAATATAATAATTGTTAAATTAATTGGCATTAAATATGATAATTATTAAATATGATAATTGTTAAATTAATTGTCATTAAATATGATAATTATTAAACAAAGCTTGGAAAATGCCGCATGAATATTGCGGAAACAATAATTAAGCCTCAATTATATTTCGTATTTCCTCTTCACGTACACGTTTAATGATACAGTGATACAGGTAGGTTACGAGTATACATCGAAGGCGAATCGCCAATAAAACCGTGAAGGAGGGCAAAAAAGATGCTCGGCAAGACTAAACCGCGCAGCGAACGATGGAGCATCTATCCATCGTGTAATTATTGGTTGGAGAGCCGCGTTGATTATATAGAAATCAGTCGGTAGTGGGACGAAAGAGGCACACACAAGAGTTCGTGAATTCAATCAATTATCGCAACATACGGAGTAGCGAGAACTCTCGAATGATTCCCGTTTCGCTGGAGGGTTGAAAAACATTTTTGGACGTTTTTTATACGTTTTTTTTTTCTTTTATTTCGATCAAGCATCCAAACGCGGAAACTCAAGGAAGAGAGTTCGAATCGAAGCCCAAAAATGGCAAGTCTATCGTAGAGGAAGGAATTTATATTGGGGATGGGGGTATAGCTAAGAGACCTTGACTCCTGTTGAACCTCCGCGAAGAAACACTTCCACTTTTTTCAACTTGCCCTCTCTCTTGAATCCCCCTTCGACCCTCTTTCTCACTCTTTCTTGAATTCTCCTTTTTTGTTATCCATTTCTTTACCCCTCTTCATCCTTTTTCCTCCAGGAGTACGAGAATTACAACAGAGAGTTCCGATAGCTGATGGTCAAGGCCACGGTACGAAAGACGATCCTACCAATAATTATCCGGACGCCACTTTTTTTTCTCTCGAAGCCATCTTTTTTTTTTCTCTCTTTCCTATTATATTCGAACGAGCGTTCGATTTTTCACGAAATTATTTTGGGTCATTGAAAATCCATCGGGTCGCTCGAACGGTTATCTAGTTGGTTGGTTTTCGTTCATAAATTGACAATCAACGTCTACGTCTGTAAAGCTGGACTATCTAACGAAAAAAACAGTGCGAAGTGGCGTCACGCATAGTTCTACCATTTTTGATAAGTTTTAACGATTTTTTGGCTATTTTACTGTCGAAAACGAATTTTGGAAAAAGAGGGGTGGTCAATCGGCATCGAGACGAATTTGGGAAATTTGTGGGGTAAAAACTCATGAACTCAGCAAAATTTAAATTTAAGTTATCCTTGAAACAACAAATTGTTTTGAATTACAAAATTCGATTATTTTTTTGTTGTAAATACGAAGCTGAACGTTAAGCTTCGATTACACTTGAATGAAAGTTCAAAAATGGACTCTTTCGATAGAAATTTGCGTAAATTAATGGAACGAAGATTTCGATAAAAAAAAATCGATAAAAAATACTCTAGTGAAAACCGGAATTGCTTTTCGAGCAGTTTCAACCAAATAAACCCAAACAAACCGAACCAAATTGTTTTCGACTATTTTTTCGTTATAAATACGAAGCTGAACGTTAAGCTTCGATTACACTTGAATGAAAGTTCAAAAATGGACTCTTTCGGTCGAAATTTGCGTAAATTAATGGAACGAAGATTTCGATAAAAAAAAATCGATAAAAAATACTCTAGTGAAAAGCGGAATTGCTTTTCGAGCAAATTCATGGGCAACGAAAGATACCGAGGCGGGAACGGTTCGGGACGAAGACTCTTGTCTGAGGCTGACAATGAGTGCGGCGTGGAATGCAGGACGATAAAAAGTAATGCCTTTGATCATCCTCCGTTCTATGAAACGTCGAGATCGCTATTGAACGCTGGCGGATATGCGGGCATTTCCGGTGAGATCACCTTCTCCGTTCTCGCTGTAACGAAGAATCGGTCACACACGCGCAAACACGACGATCGTTCGATGTGGAAATCGCGGCAAAAGCGTTTCAAAAGATTTTGCCACAGGATGGGCTGGGTGTTGTTTTCTTTGAATTTTTCATGGACGACTGTACACTGATCGGTAGATCGTCATCGGTAGCTGTTACGTTAATTGGGGACTCGAAGGGCGTCTGCTTTTGGCTTGATACATTTATGGGGGGAAAACGATTTTGAGCCCTTTCTATCTGTGTTACGTTGGTTATCAGTCTTCCATTTTTTAAGGGGTTATCTCTCTCCAAAAACTGAAAAATGTATATTTATAAAACACACAGTTTTTACTAAATATTAACAAAAGAGAAAAATATTTATTTTTTTCACGAAATCACCTGTGCTTTATTATAAACAAGAGCTTTGGATACTCATTGACGATTTTTCGTATTTTTTTCCTTTAATCAATTTGGCCTAAATATGTATTTTTTTATTTCGATTTTCTGTTTCAGTAAATTTCATCAATTAAATGTAGAGGAGTAGCAGTAATTAGAGAAATTGTTATCCCACCTTTATACTCAGTTTCAGCATTTTTATTTAAAAAATCTCGATTCTTCGCAGTGAATAAAATATAGTTGATCCTACCTTAACAGATTTATGTAAATCAGATAATGTATGTTATAATTTTGAGGGGTGAAGTAAAAAATATTTTTTTCTGTGGTCACACATAGATGACACTCCAAAGACAAAATCTTTTCGATTTTTATTAAATTAAAGAAAAGCTTGTTTATTCGAAACATTTTTCAACACAAATTTATTTTCAGCTATCCAAAGTGTACTTTCATATTTTTTTTTTTACAATCGACGCCTCCTAATAATCTTCAAAATTATTATCACGAAATTTTTTGTCTACAAGTGAGAACAAAAAAAAAGTACAATCCGACTGAAAGAATCGATGAATTCCAGCAAGAATAGCAACGCCATTAGGGACCTAAAACCGTAATGACGAAAGGTCGTTGCTCTTAATCGAGACTTTATCGGGACGTAAGCTTAAAAATGTCGTTTCCAATGTATCACCGATGAATAACTAATCAATAACACGAACCACTTTGAAAAGTCAATCTACCGTAGAATTTCAAAAAAAAAAAGACGAAAAGTATTCGCGAGCGGATTTCGCTTTGATCTAGGTGAACTAAAAAAAGTTCAACGACTCAGCCTCGGATGAGGGACACCCACACTTGGCAAAAACAGTGCCTCGTCCCTCTCTCTGAAACTCTGGCGTTCGAAGTTCCGGAGTAAAAAAACGTTTAGTGTACGTGCAAAGAGAGGGAGTTTTTAAACGTGGAAGACCGTTGCCTAGAGCGAAAGCTCATTAACCGTTGCAAGCTCGATTCCACTTTGAAAATTTTCTCGTGGTCTGGCTCGGTGTCCTCCTCACGAGAGTCCCTAATAAAATAACTTGTCTAAAGTTCCACCCCCTACCCCACCATTTCGCCGTTTAACCCCCTCCCCCCCCCCCTTTCCATTCGAGTTCGCAGGGGATGGGGTAGGAGGCCCGAACTTCGATTGACCAGAAAGCTCAAAATTCCGAATTTGAATTTGCCGAAACTACGAATTTCGTAAATTTTTGGCTTTGTTTGGGTTTGTTTAAAACCAAGATTCAAAAATGAAACTAACTAACCCAATCAAACCCAAACAAATTTTGTAAACCTTTACGAAATTTGTAGTTTCGGACTATTGAAATTCGGAATTTTGAGCCTTCCGGTCAATCGAAGTTCGAGTTTTCTACCCCACCCCAATTTTTGCCTTTGTTTGGGTTTGTTTAAAATCAAGGGTTTTAAATCAAACTAACTAACCCAAACAAACCCAAACGAATTTTGTAAGCCTTTACGAAATTTGTAGTTTCGGACTAATAAAATTCAGAATTTTGAGCCATCTGGGCAATCGAAGTTCGAGTTTCCTACCCCACCCCAATTTTTGCCTTTGTTTGGGTTTGTTTAAAATCAAGAGTTTTAAATCAAACTAACTAACCCAAACGAATTTCGTAAAACCTTTACGAAATTTGTAGTTTCGAACTATTGAAATTCGGAATTTTGAGACTTCTGGTCAATCGAAGTTCGGGTTTCCTACTCAGCCCCTTTCGCAGATGTGTATAGAGCTCGTTCAGGAAACGAAGAGAGATCGAAGATAAGGATCTAATCTACGAATCGAGCAATCGAGGACTAATATAGCGTTGTGCCCCGTTTAATTTCTTGGAATTGTCTGCCGAGGATCGTGTGGCACAGCTGGAGTTTACCATTTTATTGGGAAGGAGATAATTGCTGTCATCTATAAATGAAAATAACGACTCGGAGGATCCTCTCCCAGGATGGTGGGCAGAAAGAAAGCAAAAGGGAGAAATAAAGAGGGGCAAGGTGAGGGGGGGGGGGGGCTGATAGATTCGCGATGCTGGTAGGGCTGGAACTCTGCCCATGGCGGTTTAAAGAACGAGCGTTTGATAAAAGAAATGAAAGGATGCAAAGTGAATGAAAGGGCAGAGGGGCGAGGAAGGGAGGGGGGGGGGAGGAGGAGGAATGAACACCAATCCAAGTCTCAGGCTTCAATCATTGCCAATCAGTTCGTACGAGGGACCGTTAGTGAGGAAGCACATCGGTGATTCGCACTGCAGAGGATTTTCGAATTTCTCCTTTTTACCGTATTTCTGAGGTTTCAGTATTTCGATTATGCCTTCGGTGCATTTCTGTATCTTTGTCTTCTTTCCATCCTTGGAAAGAGAACATCCATCCTTGGATAAGAATCGAGGCTGTTTCAGTCCTCCATGGGGTGGGGTAGGAAACCGGAACTTCGAATGACCAGAAGGCTCAAAATCCTAAATTTGAATATTCCGAAACTACGAATTTTGTAAATTTTTGGATTCGTTTGGGTTTGTTTGAAATCAAGGATTTAAAATCGAACTAAGGAACCCAAACAAACCCAAACGAATTTCGAGCTTTTCCTGGCTGGCTGGTTTAAGAAATTTGTAGTTTCGGAATTTCGAGCCTTCCGGTCAATCGAAATTCGTGTTTTCTACCCAACCCGAAGGCTCAAAATCCTGAACTTCAATATTCCGAAACTACGAATTTTGTGAATTTTTGGACTCGTTTGGGTTTGTTTGAAATCAAGGATTTTAAATCGAACTAAGGAACCCAAACAAACCCAAACGAATTGCGAGCTTTTCCTGGCTGGCTGGTTTAGGAAATTTGTAGTTTCGGAATTTTGAGCCTTCCGGTCAATCGAAATTCGTGTTTCCTACCTAACCCTTCTTCCGCTTTGTCCACTTTTCCCTGTCATCTCTCAGATCCTATCAGGCCAGAGTACTGGCCCGACATAGGGGCCTCTTCAACCCGATACGTGGTATACGCGTGGGATCGTCCACCGAGAACGGTACGAATCCCGAGCCGGAAGTCTGGTAGAACAAGGACTAAAGTCGTTTTCCCTCACTCGATTTGGCGCAATATCACTCGTGCATTTGCTCGCATTGTTCCTTATGGAGTTCTTCATCTTCCTTTCCTGCGAGAAACCACGCGCAGGGTTCACAACACACGATCTCACTCGTGCCTCCCGGGGTACCGTTTTTCCGACGGTATACAAATTTATATGTGTACGTATATACGTAGGAAACGGTACACCCACGACGCGAGAGATTCTGTAGCCTTCTCGTGTATATTTGCCCCCCCCCCCTCCCCTCCGCCCCTCGTGGACATATTCGGGTTCTTCACGTGCAGATTTTACTCTCTCAGCTCTCTTTCTCCTCCTTCTTCTCTCTCTACCTTATTTTGCTTAAAGTTTGAGTTATGGTTTATTTTATTATATTTTTTAAATCAAGTTTTATTTCTGTTTTTTTTTTTACTTAAAGCTTGAGTTATGGTTTACTTTGTGTTTTTTAAATGAAGTTTAACTTGTGTGTTACTTTACTTCATTTTTACTTAATAATAATAATTGTAAATAAATATTAAAATTATAGTACCTAATTGTAATTAATGTAAATTACATGGAATACCTACGGTTTTTTAATTATTTGGGTTAATAATACATTTAGACAAATAATTTGTGTAAACATTTTTTATTTATTGTATTTATTTAATTTATTTGTTGTGTATATATATATAATAGAGTTTTATTTGCATAACTTGTTATAAAGTTTTTTTACAAAATCTCTTATCTACAAAATTTATTTGTTGTATTTTATTTCATTTTATTTATTTGTATAAACATTTACAGAAATAATTTGTGTAAACATTTTTATTTATTGTATTTATTTAATTTATTTTTTGTATTTTATTTTATATTATTTATTTGTATAGATATTTACATATAAATTTAAATATTTAAAATTATTTAAATATATTTTGTGTAAACTGTGGATTATACGATGATGGTGTGGGCGGACGTTTTCTTATCCTAGCGCACTAATAAACCAATCTCCCTTTTCCTTCCTCTCGCTGTTATCAGTTTGTTTGGGTCCCATAGCGCGAAATTCATAGTGGATTAATCGGCCAACGCTTCGTACAAGTATTTACGGTTTTATTTATTCATTTACGTGTACACAGGCCTGCGTATAAATGGGAATCAGAATCAGAGCGAGCGAAGAGAACGGTCACTAGATTTGCGTCCATATTCTGTATTAGGCGTGTCGTTGTATGCGTTCCACGTGTCCTCTCGGCTCGCGCATAAGTAAAACAGCCAAAAGGAACTACAGCAACGTTTTCTGCCACCGCTAACAAGCTCCGCAAATATGCTCTGAGAAACGACTTGAGAAAATGTCAGGCAAAGCCCGTTCTGCATACACACAGTGGATTTGTATCCTAACAGTGGAGAGCACGTAATCTCGGTGCCGATGTACGTGTCCCTCAAAACGAGACGAGGGCTCGAAGGGCGCTGAGAAATTTTATTTCGATCGAAAGTACGTCGATCATCGAGAAACGAAGAAAAAATAATTATAGCTAATAGTCGAGACATTGGAAAACGAATTACTAATGCACGAAGCCCAAAATATAACAATCAATAATTTGATTAATTTTATTTGTTAGTTACATTTTTTACATAATTTTTATATAATATAGATTATATAAAAATATATAAATATGCATGTATATATCATGTTTATATTAATATCATTTTTTCAATATGTATATAGTAATTTATTTGTTGATTATTTATATTTAGTTAAAAATGTATCATCATTATTGTCAAATAAACATTTTATATTTACGATTTAATTTTGTAATGAACTTTTTCGCACGATCTTTTCATACAATAATTTCAAAAAATTTATGACAATATAATAAATATTTTCATCCAATTTGACTAAAAGTTTGCTCAAGTTATTGTCATACAAAATAATGTACATTGAAATTTCGATACCTCAAATAAACTTTTTAATATCCTACATTCTTTGAAAACTTTTTATCCATTAAAAATCTTGGATAAATTTGTATATCTATGAAATTGTTACCCAATAATGAATTTTAAAAAAACGTCTTTATTTTTCACGAAATTTTAATTTCCAAATTTTTACGAAATTCAAATTTTGAATAAAAGATTATTTAATTTGGCGACTTCAGAATTGTTAATGAGTGCGTTTTGATTTAACGTTTTTATACCGTTGGGGCTTCACAACGACGAGGATACGCGTGTGGACGTCAGCCTCGAGGGGGAGGGGGAGACAGGGAGACGCTGATTCAATTGTGTTCAATTGAACGTATGTGACAGGCCGAGCTCATCGCAAATACATGTGTATACGTACATCGAATTTATACCCGTAAATACGCAAGTGCGTGTGTATTTGTTGTCGAGGGTCTCTTGATTAATTAATTAAAGCGCGATGCGGGAGTAAACGTCGGCGGGGGCGACAGCCAGCCTGAGAGAAAGACGATAAGTGCGTTTCATTACAGAACGAACGTGTACGTCGACGTGCACGAGGCATTCCACGTCAAAACACGCCGAACTTGCGAGCCTGAGAATTATTTTGATAATCCTCAGCTTCTTGCTCGATTTTGAAAATTATCATCAATTATCGTTAATTATATAATATAATTAATTATGTTATTATCTCATATACGTTATTAACGTATGCTTATTTAGTAACGTATATTTTTTAAATTATTTTTACGATGCTATTATTCAATTTTCAACATTTTATTACTGTTTATAAGATGCATAATAATATTAAATGTGTTATTGAAGATTTAATATATATATTTAGTATGTACTGCGGTATTATACGAAAGGAAAATTTGGAATAAATTCTGGAAGATCCAGTATAAAATTATGCAGCTTTTTACATAATTTACGTTTCCTGTCAAATCCTGTTGAGTTACGTTGCATTTTCCGGAATTCGGATTTTTTTAGTGAAAAATTAAATAACTTCAAGGGAAAAAAATCGTACGATTCTTTAAAAAAAAACAAAAATAGTGGTTTCGATATCTCTTTATAATTTATGTGTATATTATATTATAAATAACAATCAATTATTATCAACATGAAATTAAAAAATTCTTTAGTTTTCATCGTCAACGACACACCTCTAATATTATTTTTTAATTCTTTTTGCACATCTGGCCGGCCGGAGGTGTGAAAAAAGAAAAATTTCTTATTTTCAATATTATCCAAAATTATATTTCGCACATTTATGTTCTGGATCACAAAATGCCAAAAAGAAAAACTTGAAAATTAAAGGAAAAAAGTGTATTTTCATTGCGTTCGAATTTCATCACGACAGTTCGCGAGGAACGACTCACACATAGGTATATCTGCATTGTCATTGAATCATCGTGGAACAGATGCCCAATGAACATTATTATGTTCATTGCGCCTCTTTTCTATCTCTAGTTAAATCGTTTCTCTCTCTCTCTCTCTCTCTCTCTCTCTCTCTCACTTTTTATCTTTTTATTGCATTTTTACTACTTTGTTTGGGTTATTTATTTTTACTACTTGTTTGGGTAATTCATACCATTGTTATTTACCGCCAGCGTATTATGTATTATTATTTCAAGTATAACTAAAAACTAAGTATAACTACAAAAAATAATTAAACTAATATTACTAGTTTCAGTTGTACTTCGCTTTGCTCTACTTTTATTTAGCTCGTAGTGTTCATTATTTCGATTATTTCTTTTTTTTAATAATATTTTATATTATCAGTTATAATTATCTATATTCTTATCACTATTATTATTTTTTATATATTCATTTGTATTATTTCTTTTTCATTTTTTTTTTCGTAAGTTCGACTTTTTTATTTTTAAGTTTTTTGTATATTTCTGTTGTCGACTTCTTTATCTACTCGGCTCGAAAGTACTGGGGTATAATAATTATCATCTATAACCTATTATCATCATCTTTCTCTCTCTCTCTCTCGGAAATCCTCTTGGTCTATTTTACCATACCAATATAATCCGATCAGAAACGTTTAACCACTAAAAAGGTGTACATGTCCTCGCAGAAACCCGATTTTCCTGGCACCCCTTATTCGATCGTTATTTCTCATACGATTCGCCCATTTACTTACTGACTGTACGGTTCACAGGATTCACGACCCTCGAGAGGATTGAGAGGGTTGATAGAAAGAAAATGCCTGTGTGTGAGCGTACGTGTGGTTTGCTTGGTGAAGAGTCCGAGTGAAAGCGAAAGTGATGAACTATGGAAGGACAGCCGCGGGAGATTTCATTGACACGAAAGGGCTGATGGGGTCGGGGAAAGGAGTAGATTGGAAAGTTCGTTCGAGGAATAACAAGGGTAGTTATGTACCCGGGCTCTCCTCGAGTGTTAATCCATTTAAGGGGAGATAAAAGGGGTCGGGGTACTCGGTTCGCGACGAATATATTTCGTCGTATTATGGGTTTAACCCATACACGTGTCATTATATATCTATGTATATTACATTTATGTATATTCGCATAACTTTTCAAAAGTTATATCGCGATTCGCAAGCAAATTCGATTTTCTCGTGTTCCTAGAAATGTACTCGAAAAATCTTTTTACACTTCATAAAAAGTATCGAAAGATCGTTTGGACTTTTGCATAAATGGTAAAGAACGGAAGAAAATATTTTTGCAGTTTATAATAATGATTGAAAGATTGTTTGATCTTCTGTACCTACTGGAGAAGATTATTTTGTAATTTTGCATTAACGTTTTAATTTGTTATATTTCTTATACAACGAATTAACATTTGTTATGCTTTATAAAAGACAAAAACAACAAACTTTTTTACGGTTTATGTAAAATACTGAAAAAAGAATCATATCAAAAGAAACACTCTCTATATATCTGAAAGATATTTACTTCGCGTTCTGCCGAAAATACTTTTAAAAAATAGCAAAAGATACTAAAAAAAAAATAATTATATATATATAAATTACGGTGCGATGATTTTTATACTCGGAAAATAACTACAATATGATTTTTTGTACTTTAGAAATAATACAGAATAAAAATGGGTAAAAAAACTTTTTAAGTTAAACGGTTTTATGTTATGCATATGTTTATAATTCCCACGACTGTATCTATTTTATTATTTTTTGGTTTTTAGTACATTTATCTTAAACATTGCAATGTATGTTTAACATAAAA
>JAPYZJ010004759.1:0-12912 GCA_030522765.1 Ophioninae sp. B BG-2022a
GAAAGCTCCCGAACTTATAAGTTTCATCGGAAGTCAGGATGATTGGGACCTGTTGGGAATTTGGAAAAACAGTTTCAAGTTTGCTGAATTTGGTCTTGAAGAAATATATGATGACGAATAGATGACCAAGCTATTTAGAATACTTGTTTTCAGTGACTGGACGGTTTCCACCAAGATTAAGAAAAATTGGAACCTCCTGTTAGTACATGTTGATAACAGTTCCAATATGAATGAATTCATTGCCGAAGAAATCCGCCACGAACGATGTCTAGGTGGTGAAGTTTCTTGAAATTCCGGTGACAGCTGTCATTTTCAGTATTCAAAGTCTTCAAAACGTCCAACGCTAACTGACTTGTTCACAGAGTTACTCAAGATCCCAATGGATTCACGATGAACGCCGGAATGGCCCGAACTCCACAACCCAGATGAAAATGAACGCGTTACAGTCGATTGGAAACTTGGATCGATAAATCCAAGTTTCTTCAACTTTCCTGGTCGATCAATCCAAACGATTTCGAGGATAGGATTTCTGGATTCCTGGATAAAATTCTTCGGTAGGAATCCAGGATTCCTGGGTCGTTTGATGATCTCCGAGGGTTTCTAACGAAACATTCTTATCAGTAATCAAACAGGGCACAAGTGGAGTGTAGTCTTCTATGTACGCCAGCAAAAAGCTGCAAATTCGTTGACCTGTTATTTACCTTTTCAACTTGTAAATAATAATGATGGCCTAATAGTAATTGTAAGTACTGGCACACAGTCCTTATCAGTCCTTTCGTGTCACCATTCACCGAACGACAAAACAACAATGGCGAACGATACAAAACATTCAAACCAAATCGAGAATGAGAATTGCAGGGAAACAAGGGCAACCGGAATGACAACTATCCGAGCAAACGTGTTACAATAAAGTTCGCCTTTTAGAACTATATTTCCATACGTATCCAGAGAATTTTGTTTCTTTTTCCTTCCCCATTATTATTCTTCAGGGAAAAAGATATTTCATTGATATCTTCATGGATTTTCGTTCCAAATATTTCAAAATTACGAATAATGAAGTGCATCCAAAAGCATTGTCTTCAAAAGGGCACAATGGACTACAAGTGGAATTTGTGCCATTGTTCACATTACAATGTTGAAGAATTTTTTTATTTTTATTTTCGAATGACATTTGCAAGTAAAGTAATGAAAAATCCTCTCGTTATTCGGTGTATCCATCTTTTATTGTATTCTACATTCCACGAACAAAGTTCCCCAATAAGTCATAATTCACGGAACGAAAAGTTTTAACTTTAGACCAACATTTTCATAACTTTCATCAAAGTTACGAAGCTGATTATTTTATCATAAAAGTGCAACTCCTAAGAATTTAGTTACGGAATAAAAAAAATCTGAAAAGTCTCTTGCTTTTTCTTTTAGAATTTTTTAGAACTGGTCATATCGAAATTCCTCAAAAAATCGAAAAAAGAATCATAACTCCTAAACTATAAAAAATTGCATAACATACATGGGGGTGTTTCGGATACCCCACGACATGCCGGATCTAAATATTTTTTATGACGTCAATTAACCGGCCACCTTGTATAATAAATAATCTATGTATTAATATTGTATCAAGAACTCTAATTCCTTAAAACTTCGGAAACTTTTTCAAATTTTTGAATATTGTAGTTTTTTCGAAAAAAAAAAATCTTTAAAAAGTATTTTTTGAAATGTTATTCCATCTAGATTTTCCGAAAGTGTGGAGTAATTCGAAACGTTGCTCGCTCTTTAAAAAGGATTTGAAAGAAAAAACATTGGCGTTCGACAGCTCCTTCCACTCGTTACGAAGTTTTCGTTTATGGCGGACGATGCCTTTGATAAAAATAATAATACAATAATGAACAAAGTATTTTGGGCATTCAGATTTCACCCATGCGGAGAATGATAATTCAACCGAAGGTAGCGCTAATGAGCCCACATTGTTTTGACTGTAAGCACAAGTCTCGAAACTCTTCTGCAAAAACAATCAAAGCACCTTTGTCTCGGTGGATTTTGCACGGGACTTTACCGGCTGCTCGGGGAGCAAAAATTTTCTGAACTGCGCAGGTTTCTCGTTAGGGTTTTCCGGCACAAAGGCACGGTTTCCCGTTGGCTGCTGATGCTTACGGCCGCCCCGTTGAATTTTCGCATTCCTCCTGGTACACCAAATACCATCCGGAAACGTGACGTTGACAAAGTTTTACGCCCAGTTTCGGTGCAAGTCGTACAACAGACGTAAACGAACAACGCACGCTTTACACGTATCAGTCATTCCACCGAACATTCACCAACAATCGTATCGCGAATTCTACGATTTGAATTGTAACTTCGTTATTCGTCACTGCCACTTGTGAAACGCCAAAATATACGCTCGTTTAAAAACATGAACTAACGGAACGTTTCTTTCTAAAAAAAATAACAAAAAAAACCGCACAAAAATCTTTTTTTTGCACACATATGTAAAAAAAAGATTTTTTTGGTTTTCTTTTGGTTTTTTAGACAGAAATATTCAGTTCGTCAATTTTTTTTGGAAATTAACATACCAATGAACAAAAACCGAAAAAAAACCGCAAGTAAATCTTTTTTTTCACACATATGTAAAAAAAAGATTTTTTTCTGTTTTTTTTTTATTTTCTAGAAAGAAATGTTCCATTCGTTGATTCTTTAAAAAATGAATATACGTTTATATTTATAAACGTATATAAATATAAACGTATTTTTTTTAGTTCAAAGCTCAGTTGAAAAAATGTTTGTTCTGAAAAATTAATTATGTATATAGCAGTGCTTTTCTGAATAGAAATAATTTAGTGAATTATTCTATATAATTAAGGCAACATTTATTTACCTATAAACGTTATTATTATTTGTAGAAGAAAATAAAATAAAAGCTCTCTGCTACGAAATTAATTCCCTTTTAGCAATTTCTATCACCTTCAAATAAATTGCGCAATTTCGAGAAAATCATAAACGTTGATAGGTACATAGCAAAAACGTTTAATCGATAGTAAAAGGTGCGCGTAATTAAACACTGAAGGAATCAAGTGGAAATTGTAGCTGAATTGAGAAAATTCGGTCGCTCCATTCGATTGAGCTCTAGCGATAATGAGTCCCGTTAGCAAATTGTTGAAATTTCTCTTGGTACAATGCAATTATTGTCAACTCAAAGGGTGCTTTCGCAATCAAAGCGCTCTATTTTTTTCTTCCATTTTCTACGATATTTTCCATCTCATCAGTGATTTCATGTTACAGTGTGAAGTAACAATTGTCCACACGACGATTTCGCGAAATATTAATTGCATATGGGTTTATTTTTTTATTGTTAAATTCAAACAGATTATTCTCTACCAATGATCTCGTGTAGTGTCCGTCCCCAAATTGAAACCTCACATTAAAAGTGACAATTTTCATAGATGCCTGCAGATATAAAATGCCTCGAAACATTTTTTTGAAAGTACCATGTAAAAATAACAAAAAGCAAGCACAGATTTTTTCATTCACCGAACGCAACCATACTGTATAAAATACGAAAAAAAAACCCGAGAACAAAGCGGACTGTTCTGCAAAAGTAGTTTTTAATTAAAATTAAATTCATTAGAAAAATGGTCGAATAGCAAGCGAGATTGTTGAAATCAGAATATCAAAAATATTTATAAATAATGTTGACAAAGGACTTCGTTCACGTAGTCCAAGTTTTTATTGAAGAATATATCAATGGATTACATTCGATTAAATTAACGATGTTAAATATATTAACGCCAACAAATTATGGAATTTAACATATAGAAATTACGTAATTTAAGATATAAAAATTACGTAAAAAAAATGTGTAATTCCATAAAACTATCATTTGTAATGGCAAAATGAGAATATTTTTTTTGCTTAAATATGAATTAAAAAAAAAAACCCAAAGTTATTCTCGCCAAAAACCATTTCCAGGATCGATTTTTCAAAACTTTATACAAACTCGATTCCAATGATGTAAATTTCGTTTTCGAAAGCTGTCAATCTTTCATTTTCGAAAATAAAATATAACGATAAACGTTATAAGGAATGAGATTCATTTGTGTGCCGAATTAATGTAAAATACTTGACATATATGAACTATGTTATAGTCCAAGTTGGCAAGAGTTCCTTCCATAGAGAACTTGGGTAATTACCCGATATGCAGGTCACGTGAAACCTTCATTTCGGTAATTAATACGGAATTACCTATTATCCCGGTGTGGCGATAGCGTGCGTGTTCGCCGGAAGACCGAGAGATGGTCGGTGCAGGTGGAGGATGAGCTTCGGTCATGATATCGCTCGTCTTGCTGTCATATAATATTCCCTCTTCCTCCCTTTTGTCGACGATCAGTTTCTCTCGCGTCCTAAAGGGAAGGGTCGAGAGAGAGAGAGAGAAGATTAAAAGCGTTCAAGCTATGGGTCACGTGTCACAGCCCTATAAATCTGATCCACCATAGAAACAACATAAAAGTATAATCGGATCTAATCCCCTTCTAAACGCAATCCCTCCAAACCCTTCCTGTCTCTGATAATCTCAAAGTATTTTCTTTTTCATGAACGTTATTTCGAATAATGTCCTAATTTTAAAAAATACTAGGGAAAAAAGTACCAAGGGTTTTTTTCATGGAGAATTATTTTTCAAAGAACAACAAAGCGATTTAATATTTTTTTAATGGTCCTTCGCTTATCGTTTGATGAAAAGTCTCAATTATTTTTCTCGCTTCCTTTAACCACTCGATACTTTCCGATAAACTTTTTTTTTTATATAAAGACACTTTTTTGAAGCTTCGACAAACTTGTCGTTATTCGGATTCACCATTTTGTTTCAGGGTTGGCGAGAATGGCCCTTGGGACGAAAAGAACGAGATCGTAACGCCGAGCAACGATACGAAGTACTACATGGATAAGTTGAAGCCGTTTACCTCATACAGCTTTCGAGTCTCAGCGGTTAACGCACGGGGTAGAAGTGCTCCGAGTATCACGTCCCACTACATAACCACGCTTCGAGAGGGTGCGTACTTTAAAAAAAAATGTTTCTTTTTTCCACAAGTCGATTTGGATTCGAGCTACTTGCCAATTATTATTTTTTTTAGAATCCACGAATCACCTATTATTCGTATTTACATCAGCTCTGTTTTCACCATTTCTCTATACGCGTTAATAAATTACTTGGTAAAATAAGGGGTAACTAACTATGAAAATCAGACATTTTTTCGGATTTCCAAAAATATGGATAACAAAAATTATGGAATAATTTATTGAAATTATGGAATAATTTATTGAAATTATGGAATAATTTATTGAAATTATAGAATAATTTATTAGAAATCAGAATTTTTTTCTGATTTTCATTAAACCATTTTATAATTTCAATAAATTATTTCATAATTTTCGTCATACATATTTTTTAAAATATACACTACAAGAGAATAGAATAAAAACCGATCTTAAGCATCGCCAATACTCAGAGGAATCTACAATAACAATAATACCTGAGATATTAAGTTTGCACTGTCTTAAAAGTTCCCAAAAATCGCCTGCCAACAAATCGTCGTTTGCGCGATCATACTTCATCATTTTATACTACGAACGTTTATGAAGCACGGAAGCGCTATTACTCGAAAAATAAACAAGTTCCTCGCCCTGATGCGGTTCGTTAAAGTCCAAACTCGTGAGGTTGGTAAAAATGTAGTAAACGCGTACCCAGTTAAGGGGTAGGATATACACGATATATTTTTCCCATACATACACAGGGTGCCTACTCTCAAAAGAATTGATGCAAATTTTCTAAAATTGTGCATGCAACAAAAAATAACAAAAAATCGACGATCCAACTCGACCGGAAAACTGAAAAGAAGAAAAACGAAAAACAACAAATAGATCTTTTTCTTCCAAAATGAATTGGAAATGGAAACGCTTCTTTCCAACGCTTGAGACGTTACATACCTACGTCCAGCAGTGCCTAAAACGCGGTGAAAGAAAAACTGTTTTCAGAAAAGATAAAAATAAAAATAAATGGAAATATTTTTTATACATTGTTTATTAGTGTTTAAACATTGTAAAAAATTTGGTGCATTTTTTAAAATCCATCATGAAAAATTACCGTTCCCGAAACACTGTGAAAAAAAAGTTGCTCCACGGTCTGCATATTTTCTTCTTCAAATGTTGATAGATCTGCAAAACGTAAAAAGATTCTTGTAAAATGAGGTTGTAGTTATAATCTATCAAGCCAGATTTTTGTAATTCGAAAAATATAGCAATACCTATACAGCAGTATAAAAAAAAGTATGCATTTTGTGTCACAAATGTCACGCCTTAATTATGTTTATAAAATGTTTTAATCACAATATCAAAAATCCGGCTCGACAGACCATAGAAAAAACAATTTCGAATATTTAAAAAAAAGTATAAAAAAATATAAAAAACTGTATGAGTTATCATACGTCTTAGAAAAAGTAGTTTAAAAAAAACGCGTTTAAAGTTTCAAGTGCGCGTCAGACCCTTCCATTGAGCAGTTACGTTTTCTATGATAACTTTTGATCTGTATAGAATTTTTACAATCAACTTCCCCGAAAATACGCCTAAAACTCTAAAGAATAACAATCTGTAAAAAAAATCGATTTTTTGAAAATCTTGGACGTGTGTAAGGCCTTGACCATACTCAGGCCACCCTGTACATAAATATAGACAGTTCGAAAAGACGTAAGACCAAGGGGGTTTCTCCAGCATGACAACACAGTTTAAAACGTAGGTCACGCGCATTCGCTATTACCTCGGTAAAATAAACGGTTTGACTTTGCGTAAAAGATAGTTCGTATGTGACTGGGTGAAGAAATGAAGAAACACAGAGAAACAAAAAAAAAAGAGAGAGAGAGTGAGAAAAAAAATAAAGGGGTGGCAGAGAGCTTTCCGTACGACTAGGTATTGCACCCCCAAAGTGCCGTTTGCCCTCCATCCACACAAAGGCACATTTGCAATCCCCGAGCTTGCACGCACGCGTAAATACAAGTTGATGCACAACGTCTTTTTTTTTTTCAACGCCACAACGACGTGTCGAAGAAACCATTTTACCCACGTTTGTATACGTTTGCAGACGAAAACATAAATTTAAACAGAGGGCGAGAACGGAGGGTGGAACGCAACAAAAAAGAAGGTTAAAAAGGGCGCAGGGGGAGGGGGGGGGCGGTGAAGCTCTCCGGGAGAAAAAGGTGTGCTAATTGTAGTAGAGGCATAGTGAAAAGCTCCGAGACAGGTGTGCTTAACTCAAGCAGCTCACTCACGTGCATGACAAGCTCTCTTGCTCTCTTTGCTTGCACAGAGGGTTTCTCTTCCTCGCGCCGCTTTGCGAGACCAAAAGAGGTGGCAGTCGCTATCCAAGAGCCTGACGAAAACTAGGTTAGGAGGAGCGAAAGGACGGAAGATGTGCACAGACAGAGAGAGAAAAATTAAGAGGGACAGAAAGAGAGAGTTGGTGAGTAAAGGATAGGGCTTCCTCCACTGTTGATTTTATAAACATTGGAGGCGCGGGGCCAATTGAAAAAATTCACACCTACGCGGTGTAACGCTAATTATCCTTCCTTGCTTCCTTTTTACCAGGAGGAAAAAATGAGTGAATTATAAACGAAGAAAATGGAGAAGCTCACTTTATTTCATTTTTTCTGACACACTCGCGTCAACGTGTTTCGCTTCGCTCTTTAACACATTCGTCCCTGAGGGCTTGTCACGTACCATGTAAATTATCACTGGTTTGACCGTCCGAAAATAATTCATGGATTAGTATTATTATTATTCTATTAAGAATTATAGTTTTTCAATTTTTGTAGAATTTAGTCGATTTTTTTGTGCACGCTAGAAATGGTGGTCGAAATTTGGTAAATTTTGAAGTTTGTTGTTTCAGGCCGAATAATAATTATTATTACGGGGAATTAAATTTCGATAAGTGTAGAAGGAATTTTATATTTATGCAAAATAGTATTGAATTATAATATAGGAAATGTTAAGTTGGATAAGTATGGAAGCTATTATCTGTTAAAGAACAAATTATTTTAGTACAAACAAAGATTTATAATAATTAATTATCACGAAAGCGTTGACAAGGAAATATTATAAAGGCATATCAACGAACTGACGAAAAAAAAAATTAACCGCCCCTCGAAACTGATATTATTAGATTATAATAAAATAATAATACATCAATAATAAATTACATTATCGGGAACACTGATATAATTAATTTTCAATATTTAAAAATATCCAATTTTTTTTTGGACCAGTGTAACGCGATAACGAGGTTGGATTTTCTGAACAATTTATACACGTTGATGGCAAAATTGAATTTCTTCTTTATCAATGACTATTTATTTATATGCATAATAAAGTTATTGGCGTAATCGTGTAACGTTCATTGAGCGAGAACTTTTTGAAATATTTGAAAATTCCATACAAAATGAGCGAGTCCTTTTTGCAATATTTATTCAGATGAATTTCGTGATACCAATTTCATTTCATTGATATTTTTGCCACTCGTAATAACCTTTGAAGCGAGGCACGTATATGCCTGCTAGCATAAAATCGGGGTTCGATTTGTAGTTCGCAAAAACGAACGACTACAAAAATGTAGGCAATTTTTTTTTGCCTCGAAAGATAAAAAAGATATCGGATGGGGGTTGTAAATCGATTCACCCGAGGGAAGAGAGGAATGGCGGAGGGATTTAGAATTTAAAGAGAAATAGAGAGGAAGAGAGAGAGGAGACAAAGGGGAAAATCAACGAGGACGAAACTATTCGACTTGACACTCTAATCCCGCAACGCCTCAGGAGCTTCGCTCTCACGAGCGTACGTTCTCTTATTATATATATCTTTACACGTACAGAGTGTCCTATTTTAATTGCACACCCGAAATAAATGGCGAGAATGACGGCAAATCAAAAATCTTTCCCACCAAAGAATGAGTTTCGAGGGAGCCGTTGACATTCCTTTTTTGAGAGCTCGATGGTCTCCTAAAAATGTTTTTTTTCGATATTTCCTTGATGATTCATGGTCATGAATTATTATTATATATTAATATTATATTTATACTAACGTGATTTATTTATTTGTAAATAATAACTTGTATATTTATTCATAATGGTAATTGAGTTATTTTTCAATGATATGTTACTTGAATATAAAATTATTTATATATTTATTGAAATATAATACCAGATTTTGAAATTTGATGGATAATTCTCATTGTGAGAAAAAAAATGTTCCAGGAAATTTACAAATCCGGATAATACGATTGTCAAGTGAACATATTACGACGACTACGACCTAATACGTTTTTTCCCGAATGGCATTATTAAGATATAGCTACATAAGTAATTCTCATTTATTATGATAATGTTCATAGTTGCCCGGAGAAAAATACCTGTAAAGCCAAGACTGTCGACTCAAGAATAAATTCATGAGCGTCTCATTATTTTATCACTGAGAGATATACAACGCAATACTTTCTAAATGGAACGCTCTTCTGGATTAATACGATACGATTGTGACATGCCTTTTTCCTAGAAATTGTCATTTGCTAATTTTTCAGATTGAAGGAACGGGTTTTTTAATTTATTCGTAAACATTCGTATTCTTGAAAAAAAAAAACATTTTATATATCTCGTAACAAACGTTACCCTCTTTTTATGAATATTTAGATTACAATATGAAACACTTCCCACAACGATTTTCGACCTACATATTGTTAAGCATTTTTTAAATCTTCGTACAAAATTCAAAAAGCCACTGTTCTTTTATAATAATCTCAGGTGCGATAGAATTCTATGGTAATATTTATTGAAAACAAAAATTCAAAATAATTTCGATTTCGTATGAGGTTGGCTACCGAAGCAGTTAGAAAACTCGAAATGACTCAAATATATCGAGTTTTTATAGAATTGTGAAAAATATGGTTACCGTTAAAAATAAATATCAGCAAAAACGATTGTTTGTAATTGAACGCTGTTAAAGTATGAAAAATCCTTTTCGCAATTCAAAGTGTAATGTTTTGTTAAAGGTAAACAAATAATGTTATGTCAACCGCCGAGGAATTGAAATATCGAACGATTGAACCATCGGTGAAAAATTGGCAAAACTGAAGGTGGCCGACAACATCGTAGTGTTGTCGGCCACCTTCAGCATCGCCATTTTTTAACAAATTCTTGCGAAAAAAATTGTGAAGATCCTCTAAGATATGTAAAACAAATCTGATCAAACGGAATAGCCATTCCATCAATCAGTAGTCTATAAAAAATTGTCAAAATTCAAATTTTCTTCAGGCTGCAATCTCATTATATTTGATGGAGTTTCTTTGGTGGTATACGTGTTTCGTGTACACCTAAAAAAAAGCCACCTTGTATATATTCGGGCGGTATCGTCCCTTTCCTTTCTCGCCCCCCCCCCCTCTCTCTTGCTCCCTTTAAATGCGAGTAGAAAGCTCGAATCGCGAGTGTGCTAAATTACGCGCATTACGGAATTTAGATTGATTAATATCCATGCCACCTGTGATTGTATATCTCACTGTGTTTAACAGACTCTTCGGTAATTTTAAACCAATTCAACCCTCGTTACGAAACTAAAGAACCGTGAGAAAATTCAGATTCACGCTCCAACGAAGTGTAAATATAATAGTCCCGATTTGAGGCAACATCTACCAGTTCGTTTTCCGTTTCTCTCAATTCCTTCCGTCGCTCCTGGCCGGATATCTATTCTGCACCACGAATAAGGGATTTCCCGTTCCGACTGCTTATCTTGCCCCTCTTTCGTCGTCCTCATCCCCCCCCCCCCCTCGAATTCCCTTGCTCCTGGCGATCTTTTTCCCCCCCGTCTATCCAACCGATGGAGAATCTCGTATAAAATTTCGAATTATGGCTGTTACTACCAAAAAGACAAAACAGGAAATATCGAAGAAATTCGAAGCCATCGACCTATTTGATTCTCCCCAAGAGACTCCATTTTGTTTCGAAATAATCACTGGATGTTGAAAATAACGATCAGAAAAAAAAACAACCACAGTTATTTCGGCGAAAAATATTTTTGTCGAAAATGAAGAAAAAAAAGTGTTTTTCATAAAACCCTTCCATCCCTGCGAGGCCTTTCCTGCTTTCTCGTCCGAGGGATTTTCTTGGTGATCGTTCACCAAACTTCGAAAAGCCTTTTTCGGATGTTTAAAATTTACGTCGAGAAGTTTGAAAAATGGCGGATCGTAGGAAGCGTCTGGAGAAACTGCGAGAGGGACTTTCGTATATAGGGATAGGATCGTCAAATACAGAGATTTACGAGTGGATGCGGGCTGGAGGGACGTCCGATAACACCCTCTGTTCTGACAATGAACGAGAGAAAGACAGAGGGAGAAGGCGAAGCAAAGGAAAAGGTTGGAGGTGGAAGGATGAAGTTCTTATGGTCCTGAAAGAAATGAAAGTTCGTGACCCTTCAGACATATCGTTGACCTAGTCCATGGGATTGCGACTAGGACCCACGTACACAAACATATGTACCTATATACACGTAAGCAAAAAAAGAAACTTTCAATCTCTTAAATCAATGTAATGTTGACTATCAGCACACCTGACACTTTTTCAGTCTCCAAAAGACACCGGAGATTCCTCAATGCTGAAGATTGTCCTCAACTCAATGAAGACCGTCCTCAGACTCAAATGTCTCTAAAATTGTGTGTATATATATATACATACAGGGTGATTCAAAAAATGACATCTAAAAGTAGGATTTAATTGTTTGGGTCAATACCGATAAAAATGGTCCACGTACAGTATCCGAAACGATTGAGTGCCCCCTTTTTTGATATTCGGATTAATAAAAAATCTGAATAACCCAATGACAAAATTCCGTGGGCGAAAAAACCGTGATTGTTTCGATATGTGGATAATTTTGGTGTTCTGATAATAATTTATATCTGGTACAAATAGTAGCGTAGTTGCACTTCAAGTAAAGGCACAAAAAAACCGAAAATGACCTTTATATTCACTTTCTCGAAAAGTAAAAAAGATCGCAGTAAGTAGCATCGAATAGGGGTAATTTGGACGTATTACGATTGGGATAAGTGGCGTCAATGTTTCGCTTTTAGAACTTCCATTTCACGCGACCCTGTACACGTAAATATCACCGCACGTATGGCTACGTCTATTTATGAGATCCCATCCGCTACACACATTGATATTTATAGGGTTGGAGGGCGAACGGTAAAGTGCAGTTTTACGAACTCCGCTGAAGTTCAACGCCGAGCCTGGATGTTCTTTTAAGATTCTCGTACACGTGTACAGGTTTGCACGTTTCCGGAGTAAATCGATATATTCATTGTTCGAAGTAACATCAAGTGGAATCGACCGCCACCCGACCTTTACCACTCGGATAAATCTGTTCGATTAAAAACTGATACCACTTGGTAGAGCCATCGGTAAAACCGTGCATCGTTCTTTGATGGGGTCCATGAGAAAACCACGATTTCATGAAAATGAAATATAAATAACCATTTCCCGAAATATACAATTCCCTTCTATCAGCCGTTTAGGGGACGGATGGGCAAGAAGGACATGTTAATTTTAAAAATGAGAAAAAAATATTTATCAAAATCATACTTGTAATTGACTATTCTGGTTACAATCTTTAATAACTAAATTATGATTAGAAACTTAAAAAATTAAAAAAAAAAGTTCTTCTTTACTTTAATACCCTTTTTTTTTTAATTTGGCCCATTATCCGTTTTGCCCACCCATAGCGAGCAAAATGAATACCCTAAATTAAAAAAAAAATGAATAACCTAAATTTAAAATAAAAACCGTGAGACGAAAACTTAAGACGACAATGTTATTTGCACGTCAAATTACAACAAACTAACTTAAA
>JAPYZJ010004760.1:0-12912 GCA_030522765.1 Ophioninae sp. B BG-2022a
ACACAAAAGAAATTTCATCCCAATCGGTTCAATGGTTTGGGAGAAATTGGCTTTTGAAATTTCGAGGTGGCCCACAGCGTGTTCGTCCTTCCCTTAATACCAAAAAACACCTGAGTCTCAACTAATTTATTCCCTGATCGAGTCCCGAACCTATAAATTTATTTGTGACGGGTTTTTGACACGTTACAATATATATATATAATACGATTACGTATTGGATAAAGGAAGATTGAATTCACTGGTTTTTTTAAATGTTATTTATTTTGTGCACAGCGCTTGTCAGTTTCTTATCACAGTTTACAATAACTTAAAATATTTACTCTGAGAATAAAATAACCCATATCTATTAGATACGTACATAACATATATATATAAATATATATAATATTTTTCATTTTCAGTCTTGAAATAACGTACGTAATAGAACAAAATTTGGTATTGTCTCTTCAGTCTTCTCATTGTATGCAACAATCGTTGACGTTATTATTCTTATTATACTTTGACGCTCCCTATCGTTATTATTAAGTTTTCTTCCTTGTCTGGCGGGCACCATCCCAATCTTTCACGGCATTGAATATTCGACCAAGCGATTTTTCAATATCTCTGCATGATACTGGCTTATTTTGCGACTCCATTTTTTTTATTACGGCGGCTAAATCGAAAAAAAAGACACAATATTAATAATTCTCTGGGTGTCGATTGACACAAACATACACAGCCTTGCTATATATAATAAAAAACAAAAATAAAACTGGATCTGTCCTCTTCATAACCCGTTCTGGTAAAATGACATGCGGGTTTTTCTCGCCAAGGTGTATCATTTTTTGTTCGGATCGAATCTATGGGATAACTTCATACTTTTGAGCAAGCTTGGCTATCAATATGGGTGTTAAATTTTCATTTACCTTGCAATTCCGTGAAAAAGTGGGTCTGCGCAAAAACTTTTTTGACGTGGGTGTCTATGATAGCCGTGTATCGTTCGATAACGTCTCGAGTAATGAATATTTTCAAAATCCTTCGCAAGGAATCCGCGACAGGACTTGATGCGTCGATGTTTTGCCATATCACGCCTTTCTGCAAGAAATTCAAATTGAAATAATTAACAAAAAAATTAAAATTGATAAAATCAGAAAATAAAATTTCATTATATAAAAAGATAATAAAGGATGGCAAAAAAAGCTCGTCATCGGAACCCGTACAATTTTTTCATTACGATCTGGGTCTGTTTGGAGAATTTTGTTGAAATCGTCAAATTCACCGTCAGTCCTGAACGGTAGCTGAAAGCCGTGGTCTTGGTCGCTCAAGAAATCGGGCTGCTTTACGTTTGATTTCATGCAGCTTATCACGACCTTCAAACTACAAACTTCCCTGGACAGTTCCCTCACGTGTGCCTCAATTGCCAGCAGACACGCCTTAATGGTTTTTTTTTATTTCGTCGGTGATATCTGAAACAAGCATTTTTTACAGAACATTATCCTTTCAACTAAACGTATCATCGTTGATAAATAAAATACCGGTTATCAGCGTTTCATAATTCAGCGGCGGACAATCCGTGAGAATCACGTTCATTCCGGGATCGTGGACCATCTCCTGCAGTTCTGAAGTTAATTGCTTTGCTGACGATGGTGCTGGGTGAAATAAAATTTCCAATAAAAAATTAGCAATATAATAATTCATACACTTCGACTATAGAAGTATACAGATAAAGCGATTAATTAAAAATTAAACTGCATTGAAGAAATTTTATCGCAGGATAACAACTATGAAAAATATATATCCCAATTTGTCCCAATTTGTTTCATCGCTGTGAAACTGCGATGGAATTTGTTTTGCTCGATTTGCGATGAATATATGTCACTGTGAAACTGAAATAAGACACATTTTATCGCAGTGTCACAGTGATTCAAAAAATTTCATTGCAGATTTGCAGTAATGAAAGGAATTTTGCAGCAGCAGAAGTGTTGCAGCGATGAAAGATATTTCAACGCAGTGTTACAGCGATGAAAGAAATTTCAACGCAGAGTGGCAGTGATGAGAGAAACTCATCCCAGTGAATATTTTATTCTATGTACATAAATTTATATTAATACAGATCATACTGCAATATTACCTGCACTATTCTCACACTGCAATGAAAGGCACTCCTCCTTATCCGTTTGATGCTCTCCGTCTAAATACAAAAAAACATTTGAATGTATCGGCTTACGTTTACAAAGTCTTACGATAGCAAGATTCATGCACTAACATTACAGGCAAACTTACGGATGGGTATACAGGGTACATGCCAATTGTTTGGCACGTCTGGTTGCGTATTCCCCTGAAATTTAGTGAGTGCCATCGTAGCTCTCTGCTCCGCTGACATGTCATCGTCACTGGTGAATACCGAGACCTTGCTGCTCAATACTTTCATTTTTCGGATGGCTTCTTTATAATTTCCTTGACAAAATTATATACAAATTTTATAGTAATATTTTAATTGTGCAAACTACAAACCAATTTTGAAATCTTACTGGCTTGTCCCCTTAGTTTTATAGGATAAGTTGGCCAATTATCCGAAGCTGGCATGCAATACCGAACTGATGAATGTAGTAATTCAGCACGCTCGGCGTCGTATGGAGGTGGCATGAATGCTGTGACCAAACTCCGCAACTAATCATCAAATTTAATCCAGTCGGATGGTACAATGTCTACCGTTTTTTCTCGTATGGTATTCTCATCAATGAATTCCACAATTTGATATTGTGGATCACTCATCTATAGACAACCATAATGTAACCCCTTTAACCGACGAGACGGGATTATGCTTTCCAAATAATACAGAAAAAGAAACAACTGTGATACTTACAGTGATGTTCGTTAGTCACCTTATTATTTATATTAAACGCGCGCTGTTGCTGTTAGTTGTGAGTTGCTACAAAAAAATTTCACAGTAATGAGGTGGAGAGGTTAGGACGCAGTTTACTAATTATATGCTATGAGTATACTTCATAGGATTGCCAAAGTTATTACATTGTCAGCAACCCTATAAATTATTCTGCTTCAATAAAAATTATGATAATAAACAATTAGTATACCTTTATTATCTACCGGCAAAGCGATGGTTCGAATTCACGCACGCGTTTATTGCAAACTAACCTCAATATCTCGAAGCGCCACCTCTGATCACAGTAGTATCAGAGAACATAGATTTACATGGAACAACGGCGTTTATGGGCGCGCTTGGCAGAGTTTTCGTGGGGTTAGTTTAGTTGCTACCCCATCCGACGTCGCGCTGTTGTACATATGTGTGAACGAATACATTGACGATAGGGTTATAGCGCGCGCTCTCTCGCACCTTAGTAAGGCGCTTTGGTGCGAGAGAGCGCGCGCTATAACCCTACACATCCCCATTTTGCTATTAAAACCATGTTCTGCTTTTCTTGCTCTAAACACGTTTCTACAACCTCTACTACATATTTGTACAGGCGCAATGCTGTGTGCTCAAGTAATGCTTGAAGTCGAATGTCAGAGCATGTTTCAGTCACGAGCATGGATTCTTTATCAGGATAAGATTCCGTTTTGGATTTTGAATGAGCGAATAGCAGGGGTAGTTGTTTTTATTAGACTTGTGTATAATTTTCCACTGTCTCCTAGTAAAGTCGCCTTTAAGGAAGATGGCCAGTGCTTCTTCTGGTGTATGTTTCTTCACAATTGTTTGTTTTATGGACCTTGTAATAACTTTGCGAGTTTTTGTAACTCTGGTTGGTGAAGCAATAATGTCTTTAATTACTTTTGTTGCGTCCGTATATATATATATATACGTCAACTCCTCCACAGGTACTTTCTCCCGTAGCTCTTTAGTTTTTCGTCGTTTACTGCGATCGCAAAGCTCTTCGTATGTTTTTGATGGTCATCCTGGTTTTTGAGTTGGTATTTCCGTTCAGTAAGGCAATTCGATAGAAGATGTGAGCCAGAGTTCATCAGTTTTCAAGAAACGTTCTCCTTTGTAACTAGCACCTTTCGATGTTTTCTTGAATGTGGTCTTGAAACACCTCAAAGAACGGATATAACTCGATTTTTCATTACGTAAACAAATAGCCAGTTTCCGAAGTCTCTCTTCGAATAATAAAAACTTTTCATCAATTTTCTTTACTTTAAATTCATTCAGGAAGTTATACAATGCTCTTCTGGTAAATTTCTTGACAGCGCCCGAAAAATCTGTAAAATAAAATTACAAAATTGTAATTTAAAGTAATTCACATTTTTCACTTATTAACTTTGAAGTAATACAACATAAAATGGCGGGCGTGGGCGGACTGTTTAACTACGGTGTGCAATTATCGAAAGACCAGTTATTATGACCATGTATAAATGATAGCGGGTCAAGACAGGACACATCAACAAAAACACTATTTTCTGATAAATTTAAGTACAAAAAAAAACAAATTATGCCTGTTATCATACCATTTTTTAAATACAATTTAAGTAGCAGATCATCTAATTAATATTTCTAAATACAGTATATACCTTCATCTTCCATATTCCATTTTTTTTCTTTTAAAACTTCACCATACGAGAATACAATAACGGAGCAAAGTAATACTGCAACGGCGAGCGCTGAGAACAAAGACATGCGATTCTGCGAACGAATGAGTTCCGAGTGACCTACGTAAACAGGTATGAAGCTTGCGGAGATTGAATGGCTGTCATTAGATGGGCCAGTTACATGGCTAGATGAACAATAGATTTGGTAAAACCTTAGAAATAATTTAAATTTATTTAAACGCAACTCCGGCAGACAAATTTACAATCAACGTTGAGGGGTGAAGTCCCTTAGGCCCTTTACACTTCCAGAAACCACGAATTCATGCGACGCACTTCTAAAGCCAACCCACAGCTTAAGTGAGACATTTAACTAATTTGCTGATTCCGACTTGTGTCCACTTTCATTAGCCAAATACTCCTATGATCATCACAAGAACCTGAGCGTGATTTTTGAGCGATTCTCTGTAACCTCGTAATTGGCCGTTCCGACCGATTTTTTCAGAAAGTCTTTTAATTATTTAAAAAATAATCACTCGTGATGAAACTTTAATCTCAAAACTTTATAGGCCCTTTGTTTTCAGAACCATAACTGTTCAAAGTTTTTTTCTTGAAGTGATAGAAGCTCTAAAAATACAGTCCCCTGGCTGTCCCCGTCACTCCGTCCCCACCTAAAAATGATATTTACAAAGAAATTATTGAAACTACATCCATAGGGCGGTTAATATAACAAAGAAAAATAAATAAACTACATTATTTTCGTAAAACACAGTCTCACTATGAATTGTATTTATTTAGTAAACTCCTGTAGACTTTGTCCCCAGAACTTTTATACCAGTCCCCTGCCAAAAATTTAAATGCATGCTGAAAAAAAATATAATATTTACAAACGTTTTTTGAGTGAAATAAAACGTAACTGATGTGAAGTTGGCAACCTTGCCGAATGCAGTGACGGGACACCATTTTGTTTAGTGTCAGAGTATCATTTGTAAGCTGAATACGCGTTTGGACCGCTATCACAATCAGTCGTCTGGTAAGTAATATAATAATCCTAATTACTTTAAAAATTACATATATAGTTTATTGTTTATATGATTTATGCTTAAACTGATTGGTAGATTCTTAACAAACTATCTTACATCCGTTTAATACATATTGTGAAATCTAACCGAAATACACAGTCCCCTGGCAACAGTCCCCTATCTGAAACTTCAGCAGGGGGCTGTTTCACATAACAGGGGACCGCGTATTTTGTGTATTAGTTATTGTTTTTATGTACTGGTTGAGAAAATTGTATCGCTACTGTGTTTTATTAATGTCACAATGATCAAAGTGTAATTGCTTTGCATTATTTTCTTTAATAAACTTACAAGTAGAGAACTATGCCATAAAAATAATAAATTACTGATTAATGTAAAATGACTTTTCTTTTAAGTAGAACAGTCCCCTGTCTCACCTAACGGTCCCCCTGTCACGTTCGATACAGTCCTCTGTCACGATTTCTTAGAAAATCGCTAATATATCGGAATATACGTTTAAATTCAGTGGTCCTCCTTAGCTAACAAAAAAAAAAATTAATTTTCTTTGAAATAGTACAAGTTTTTTTGGCAAGTGTTAAAAATAAGTCTCAGGACAGCATTTGTATGTGACCTGTACGAGCTTACAGAGAAATGCTCTTTTATAACGCAAAATCTGTTTCACTAGGGCCAGGGACAGAGGGTGGCTCTTTGAATGCCAATTATATCGCTATTGTCAGAAATCCTTGATATCGTGCGCAAACACAGCACTTAGCGCGGCAATATGTCCCGAAAACCCTTGATTCTTACAGGAGGCTTATTCCGATGCAACGTCTAAGAAGCATGGTTATTTGTTGCTAGACCTGAAGCAATCAACACCCGACAATTACCGATTCAGTACATGTATTTTTCTTAATGATCCTCATCAATTTGTTTACGTACGGTGAAGGAAATTTAAAAGCGCCGACACGTGCGTAGAATTACCAGTTTATCGCCTGTGACGGAGCGCAACCGTTGGTCTCTCTGCAAGAAGAGCGTTGCGATATTGAATGTCCTTCAGCATCTCAGTAAAGAGCAACGTGAGGCCGTTTTGCGGAAGGCTGATTCCCGCATAATAGGCTGCATCTGCGAGTTTGCATTGAATGTTCTTCGGGGTAATATTCCCCTCAAAGTAAATGAGTGGAAAAAGCTGCGACGTCGAGCACCCCTTCTCCGGAGCTTGGCCTCAAATAACGGCTGTTGGAAAAGCAAGAAATTTGTCGTTTAAGGCGGCGGGTTTTTGCCCCTACTGCTGGCCCTGATACTCGGCACCGTATTGTCAAATCTGATTGCCAAATAATAGAACATGCAAGAAAAATGTTTCTGGTACCGGAAGAGCAGCTATTACAATTAGACTCTCACAGGCGGCATAACACTGATCACAATAACGAGACACGAGCTATGAATCATGGAAAGAAAACAATAGCGGCGACGCTTAATCGCCTGGATACAGAGATGAGCGCGATTGTGAAATCTAGCGAGTATATCGATGAGCGAGAAAAGTGGCTAGCATATATGTCTGTATTGCAGCGCTATCTACGCTTCGACGACGGCGAGTGAGCACAGATGTATAATGACCTTGTAAAGAAACAAGCAAACGGCATCCCTACAGCGAGAAGATCTACAGCAGCAGCGGTAGTAGCACGGCTGAACGATTCCATTATCGTTAAGAGCGTGCCTGCGAAATTTCGCAATAAGGCGAAACTCTTATTGAGACGCCTACACGATGCACCGGCCGCGAATTATTCTAAGGATGCAGCCGGTGTGATTTCCGTCCGCGGTAAAATAATCAAGGATTCAAATATTGTTGATCTTGTAAATGACGCGACGCGCGCAAGAAAGGTGGCGAAACCGTCGGGTCGTAGAACCTTTGAAAATTTTCTGCGCTGAATATAGGCACCTTGGGAATTTGTAGGAAATGATGAACATGGCAGGAGAGGGAAGGCAATTCAACATTAGGCGAGCGTGACGACAGTACTACCACCGACCCGGACGATGGTGACGCGGATGCCGATACTACCGATCCCGCTGAGTTCTACAGCGGTAGCGAGAGTCACAACAAATTACAGAGTAGGTGTGGTAAGCGAAGACGAATCATTTGGACCTCTTTCAAATTGTCAGCATGAGCACACTTGAAAAAATATACTTTGACCCGTCCCATGAAGATTCTTTTTCCGGTTCTACTAAACTGTTCTGTGTAAGCCGTAAGAAGAAAATTCCTCCCGAAATAACGATATAATGGCTCGAATCGCAGAAGGTTTTCTCTAAGCATAGAGCGATTCGTCGGCGATTTGCACGCGGGGTCTAGAGCGTGTGGAACATTGATGATGTTTCGGAGGCAGATCTTGTAGCCCCCCGATCGCTAAAAAATTTAACGACGGCTATACTGATCTCCTTGTGGTCATAGAAGTGCTCAATAAGTACGCGTGGGTTTAACCTTTGCGCGACAAGACTGCATCAGCAGTAGCTAACGCTCTGGTGCGTATACTTTCGTCAAAAAGCACGAACGGCCGATCTCCTATTTGACTACACACTGACAAGGGTCGAGAGTTCACAGGGTCCGTTTTTCAGGTTTTCTTACAGAAGCATAATATCCAGTTCGGTGCAATCCGTAATCCCGATGTGAAAGCAGCTGATGTAGAGCGTTTCAACCGAACATCGAATGAAAGAATGTGGCGATACTTCACATGTTCTCGCCAAAACCGTTATATTAACGTTCTGCAGAATTTAGTTTCTGCGTACAATCGTACGATACATAGCGGTATAAGAACGACATCAGAGTCTGTTAAGCTGCTTACATCTGCGAAAGCGCGCGATAATCTAATGCGGCGAGACAAGCAACCAGCGCGATGGTCACCGCCTATATCCAGGGTTGGCGATATCCTTCGTATCAGTAGCGCGAAGGCTGCCTATGCTAAAGGTTACGAGACCGGTTGAAGCAATGAACTATTCAAGATACATCGTATATCAGTGAGCTGGCCTGTCGTATACCTTTTTTCAGGATCTCGACGACGAGGAGATTGACGGCATTTTTTACAAGCCTTCATTGTCCTGAGTCCAAGTGCCGCGGAAGAAAAACTGACAGGATGAGCAACGCTGATTTTTTTGTAGTTTTACCTAGCAATAGCAGTATAAAGTCCTACCCTAACAATAGAACCACGCAATATACTACGCACTTACCACAAAGTGAAAAATTTACATGGCAAGTAATTTCTTTAGCGGAAATCCACATACCGATGACTATCTTGCATATACTTCCTGAAGGTGAAAAACACTTTATCAGCTTAGTTACGAACGTAAGGACGCCTGGCCTTGAGGCCCATATCGATTTTGGAGATGAGCGTGCTTGCATACCATGGGGGGTATACCACTGCGTCTCCAGCCTACTCAAAGCAATTAACGACATTCAGTGTATCGCAGGGCATCTAAAGTTTCAGTATACACGTAACCGTTATGTCTCGGTAGTGCGTGTCTGTACAGCGTGCAAAAACCTCGAGAACGCTTTCCAATTTTTCCCCATAATTAACAAAATTCTAGATTTCACTCATTGTACGGGTCTTGTGATGATGAGCCCGTATATCGCACTGCAGCCGGCCAGCCGCACCGATATGTTATTTGTTTATACCGACATCTGCGAGGCCCTATATTACAGGCGATGTAGATGCACCAATGCTACGTGTCGTTCTTTCAGATGTCGATAACAATTATAATTACGGCTCTGTGAAAATTAAAAGTTTTTCCCCGCCTCGGTACATACCTCTTGTACGTACGAGCTTTCAAACGATAGACATGCATATAAGAGATGAATACGGAGAGCCGATAACATTCGAGGGTGGAACGCTAACCGTAACACTTCAATTCAACCGTCTAGCTTAGCTGTAGTGAAAAAGAGAGGGAGCCATGGATTACTATGATGTCTACTTTGACACACAGATTGGTGGTGGGAGAACAGGATATGGCGGAATTAGTCAGGTTTACATAGGATCACCAAATCAGAGGGGCCGCGGCATGGGTTGTTTTTTAGGTGGCATATTCAGGCGCATTTTGCCTCTCTTAATGCAGGGGGCGCATTTCGTAAGGAAAGAGGCTATCCGGTCAGGTCTTAATATGATAAGCGATCTAATGCCCGCGGGGATCCAGCCTAAGAAGGCCTCTAAATCGCGTTTGCGCGAATCGGAAGTGAATTTGAAGCGCAAAGCCGAAGAAAAACTCAATAATCTTATGCAGTGGTCGGGGTACAAACCTTCAAAAATTCACAAACTTATGTATTCACTTGGTAGCTACGGCACGCGTAGAATCAAACCGATAAAGAAACCTCTGCATTGAGGAAAATACGTGCAAATTGTGTTGAGTGTAACAGCAGAGCAGTCGTAAAAAGAACAGCTAGGATAAAAGCAGCGTCGTCGAAGAAGAAGAATAATAAAAAAAGGCGACATGCCCCAGGACCGTATCAGATATCTTCTCGTAAACAAAAATGGCGTTTTTTACATGACCATTCGTGTGACTGCTTGAAGTCTGAGTTGGAGCTATGTTCTCTACCACCGACTAAAACAACCATCGGGGGAACGTAATGGGTGAACTACAAGCCGATTTCATCTCTGACGGATGATTCACCGATTGAATATGTGGTACATGGCCAGGATGACGAATACATCGATCTTGCTCACACCATGCTAAGTACACGTGTCCAGATACGCACAAACGCCGCAAAACTCGACCCATCTGTTAAAGTGGGACGCGTCCATAATTTACTTGATTCGCTTTTATTCAAGTCGATGTATTTCTCAATCAGAATCTTGTATCTCCGCCCAATAACGCCTACGCCGATGGGGCATACATTGAAAACTTATTGAATTACGGGCATGGAGCTAAAAACGCCCATCTCACAAGCTGTCTGTGGTACAGTGATACAGCTGGAAATAAGAGAAGACCCAAGCAAACGCAAACGAACCCAAACTAAAACAGTGAGATCGTCGTGAAAATCGAAAATTGACGCGTTTTCGTCGATTTCCGGCTCTAAAACGCGAGATAGGCGCTTTTGGCACCTCTAAACAATTCGACCGGTTTTACGACCAAACTGTGCATTTTCGCGTATTCTTCGACGAAATCACCATTGTGATGTAATACTTTTCTGGTCGTACTTTTTATTCAAATTCAAATCGTTTATCTTCAGTCTTCTACTTTTAACGTATAATAGTCATATTACGCAACTTAAAAATTCATTTATTTTCGATTTCCGGCACACTGAACAACATAACATCATTCAGTCGTCATATGACAATACTTAAAAATTCATTCATTTGCGATTTTCGGCACGCTGACCAACATAATATCATTCATTTGCAACTTTTGGCACGCTGACCGACAAAAACAATTAATATTTGCGATTTCTGGTACGCTAACCGATGTTGAGACATAAAATAATTACATGTGCGAATTTCGGCTCGCTATTCAATTCAAATTAACATAAATTTCCTCCTTGCCTTGCCCTCCGGATGGTTGGATTGTTCTTTTCTTGATTATTGAAACGTTATTAGTCACGAGATTACTCACAGAAGTCACGAATTTGCTCACTCGATATTTTTCATGGCATTCATGACGGATCATTTCATCGATGTGAGATAACGCCTTCGAGTTTTCGAACCGCCTCGAGCTGGGACGATGGAGATATTGGACGATGTATCGGTCCTTGATCGGTGAAATAATTAATCCCCTTGCTGACAGGCTGGTTACTCGTTTGGTTGGAATCATTCGAGGAACCATCGAATGATTCTTTACCCCTGGCGACTGCGTTCCTTTAGGTGTTGAATTTTCTTGAAGTTCGGATGCCGATTGGAGCAAAACTTGGAAATATGCGGGTGATCGGGTTTCTGATGATCCGCCCGTTTATTTGAACGACGTTTCACTGTTCGTGATGCACGGATGGCTACGATTCGGACGGATTTAATACCTCGCGTCTCGATGTATTTTAAATTACACGTGTTGATTATTGGAGCGGGGCCACACATGTGGACACCCCGCGTAGGTTCAAGAGCAGGAGAGCGAGCAAAGCGGTGTCTCCTCGATAATTAGGCTTCACAGGTCACGAGGTGCTTCTCGCAGAGACACCTGGTCATTACGCTCCAAAATATTCGAGGTGCGCGAAATTTCAAATTATATAATTATTCATACAATGATTTCCCTACATTATTTTGACGCTGATTAAACTCTTTCTCGTTAATTATGATAAAATTGGTTGTTTGTAAAGTAGGTTTACGATCGAGATGTTTACGTGATCACGTCTTATTGGTGATATAAGTTTTTGTTAAAATTATTAATATTAATATTTAAACAAGTTTTATTATTTGTTAAAATAATTTTAATTCGATTTTTGTTTTTTTTGTTTTAAAAGAAAAGAAAATTGATCAGAATGTTTGTTAAAATTATTGACAATTACATTTAAACACGTTTTATTTATTGATAAAATTAATTTGAATTGCATTTATGTTTCTCTAGTTTTTTAGAAAAAAAAATTAAAATTAATTGAAATGTTTGTGAAAATTATTAATAATAACATCTAAACAAGTTGCATTAATTGTAGACATTAACGTAAACTAGAATTTTTGTTTCAAAATTAATTAAATCAATTTAAAATTAAACATTCGTTTGTAAAGAAAGAAAATTAATTAAAAGTCGTCTAAAAATTGTTAATAATAACATTTAGTTAGGTTTTATTTATTTTTAAAACTGATTTGAATTTGAATATTACTTTACAAGATTTAAAATCAATTAAAAGTTCCGTTTGAATTTATTAATAATTATAATTATTGATAATTGATAATTATCAATAAATAATATTCAATCAATTAGAAATAAAATTTGAATTGAAACCAATATTAATTATTAATGTTTGAATTTGTAATAGGCGCCGTTACCAACTTGACACATGAGAATGATTTCATGCATTGTGATTGGTCGCTCGAATCGTAAGTTAGAATGCATGGTTTTGACAAGTTAGAGATTTTTATTTGGTATTCTAATTCCGTTAAAATTATCAATAAATGATATTCCATCAATTAGAAATAAAATTTGAATTAAAACCAATACTAATACTAATTTAAAATGTTTGAATTTGTAATACGCGCCTTTATCAACTTGACACATGAGAATGATTTCTTGCATTGTGATGGGTCACTCGAATCGTAGGTTAGAATGGACTGATCTTGCATTGTTGTGACAGGTGAGAGATTTTAATTCAATATTCTAAATATTCACACGACGCGACGCGCTCCTTTATCTATTTTTTCCGTATCATAATTATTTAGGGTATGAGTCCAACTATGTTTTTATTTAACAC
>JAPYZJ010004761.1:0-20284 GCA_030522765.1 Ophioninae sp. B BG-2022a
CCCCCGTCAATTTCCTCTTCTTTGTTGTCCGTCCGATCGTTTTTTTTTTTCATTATTTTTTCACTGCTTGCCTCGACCCTTGAAATCTATTTTTTTATAAAGACGCTAGAAATCTATTTTTTTTTATAAGGAATTCAGTTTTTCAAATCTTTTTACCTGATAAGGTGGCGACATAAGCAGCCTGCTGGAATCTCGGTTTGTTGTCGTTGAGATCCGTCACGCGAACCGTCAATTCCGTTTTTGCCTCGTGTATACCGTCACTCGCGATTATTCGCAACGTGTACTCGTAACGTTCCTCGGCGTCGAGACGCTCCCGCAGTGTTATCTTTCCACCGTACCGGTCGATGGCGAAAGGCCCCGGCTGCGTATCGTTCGCGAATCGGTACGTCAATGCTGGCGAACTGTCCACGTCGTTAGCCGTCATCGTTGTCAATACCGTGCCCACTGCTGCACCTGAAAATCGTATTTTCAAAAAGTTTTTTATCTCTGAGACGAAACATTTGTTGCGCGATTAATTTATATCGGACGTGCTTTAAAGAGAATCTTTTTTATGCATGAATAAGTCCTGGTGGAAATATATTGTTATTTTTTGAATTTCTGAATAATTTTTATCCTACCAATCGAAGTATTCTCAAACATGCTTCAAATATTTTTACGTAAGTTAGAATTTCAAGTTTTTTTTTCTCCAGAAAATTGAGCATTTAGCATTTTGAGAAACTTAAAAATCGAAGTTTAATTGGACCTTTTTTTTTGAATTTTAATTACTTTTGATAATCTTTAATTAAAACTTTAACAATCTTTTAATCACTTTTAATTGGAATGTTAATCATCTTAAAAAAATCTTTATCTCGAAACACAGATCGTTGAAATAATGTACTCTTCTCATCTGCCTATCTCGTAGACGATATTCAAATTAACAAATCTAACAATCGAAATAAAAAAACGCGTAATGAAAAGAAAAATGATAATGAGCAATAACGATATTCGGGTGGAGAAGAATCGAACGAAGGATTGGAAAGGCAGAAAGATCGAGCGTTGATTCCGGGGTTCTAGGTAACTCTGGACGATCGAGTATCTCTTATCGCGTAATAAGGGAACGAGTGCGGTTAAATAGAAGATTGTGACGAACCAGTCTTTGTTATTCGTATTCGGTCGAACGAGAGAGCCGAGAATTAAGCTTGGCTGGTGAAATCGCTCATCCGTGATTATACACACGTATACGTATATAAATGCCACTTTCATTCTGTATAGAGGATACTCCCGGTGATGCACACGCGAAGGGACCATATATACTGTACTTAAAATGCATTGGATACTGCCTATCGAGCCGTTTCATCTGCGAACCGAGCGGTTTGTCCGCGCCCTCGACCCGACGAGAAACGCGTCGAGTTAAACTGCTCGGATAGCAGTCAGATTTCTCCTCCCTTCGGCCACCCCCTCCCCACCGCTCGTCGGTCTCTCACATTCGAAAAGAGAACTTCCGAATGATTTTTTCGGGGCTTCTGCTTGTTCTTAAAATCGGAATAAATCTGTTTTCTTTCCATTTGAAATATACAGGGTGTCCCACGGAGAAACGTCAATGAATTGGGGCTTGGGGTGAAATTGTGAGTCGATCGATACAAGTATTATTTCCGGACCACAAGTGTCCCCGAAATAACATAACCCGTGTGTACATAAAAGCGGGCATATACTCCCACAGACTCGTGGCGTGGCAAACGACTAGTTGGCACGCGGCTTTACTTCGCTCGTAAATTTTCCCGCAACCGTTAAAGTCATGTAAATCGCTTTTGAAAGCGGTTACACAGACTTTTCTCTCTGCCTCCCTCTTTTTCTCCTCTTTCCTCCTTTACTGCCCCTGTCCTCCGTCTCTCTTTTTCTCATCGCTTATTTTCGTTGCGAGCTTTGTCTCTTCCTTGACGGTAGGTCCTTGCTACATCCTTGGTATTCTTCTCTCCTAGCTCTTCGACCATACCCGCGAGCTAAAAAGCTCAAGTTTCTTTCTCCTTTTTTTGCCGTCTCTCTTGATGGCAAAAGTCATCAAAACGAGCAGAAAGAAATTAAGTAACCGCGAAAAAAACATTAAGCCAACCCAAACATATTGAAATAATGATTTGAAAAGTATAATCGAATAACTACAAAAATCACATCGAACATACCCGAATAACTAAAAATATTTACTTGAAAAATATCATCCTGTAACTAAAATGATTACTAAAAAAGAAATTGGTCGATTTTTTTTTCCACCAGTCGTCCAACGATCATCGATCGATATTCCATTCCAGAAAAGATCTGGCGAACTTTACCAATCGAAAGCTGCACGAGGAGAGACAATAAAACGTAACGAAAAAAAACAAACGTTCAATAAGGGGGTAAAAAATTCCTTTTTTCGTTTGGGCATGACGAAAAGTAAAAAGAAGAAAAAAAACTTAAGAAAAAAACTAACCGAATCGATTGCTCATTGAATGCGCGATTAATCATAGACGTATATAAATGTACGTATGATACGGGTGAATTACGATAACTCGTATATCTTGTCGTGTCTTCACCGCAGGATATCAGCGAGGAATCGAATTCTCAGCTAGCGAGAAAGAGGAGGGTGAGGAGGGGTAAGGGAGAGATAAGAAAGGAGGTTGAAGAGAGAGAGAGAGAGAGAGAGAGAGAGAAAGATAAAGGGTGTAATACGTGAGCCCGCAAGCCGAATCAAGCGAAACGGAAGAGCGAGCCTCGCGATTCGAGATGGCAGAGAATACGCGTGCTACACACACGAAATAACGCCTAAGATCATTCGTGCAGGACGATCGCGATTAAATTTGCCAGTCGGGGCGAAAAGAGGGGCGGGCTGGGGCTAAAGCCGTGAAAAAGCTTGAAAGAAGTGGCCTAACTCGAATACTGCTATTAAATATACGCGATCCTCGTTGGGCGGAGCTTTGGTCTCCGCCGAGGGTTATTAAAATCTTTGAGTTCGGTTCGCGGTTATTAAAATCAATTATTGGTAAGGATCGCGCTGGACTCTCGTCATTGAACTGAGAATACTTACAAGGATTCGTTCAAAAAGTAAGGTGACTTTTCAAATTTCGCGGACTACGTACACATTTGATTTTTGATAGTTTTCGTTCATCCTTGGGATTCGTGTTTCAAGGTTAGATATGACCAACGTTCCGCGTACACGTTTGGCGTTCCCATTTGAAAAAAAAAGTTGAAGTCGAAATGACCTTGAAAATGAGATACAAGGTCAAATGTAACGTCATCGAATGACGTCAATGTGTTTCTTTTCGTTACGAGAGAAAATCGTAAAAAAAAAACCATGTGATCTTCTTCCACCAGAAGCCACCCTTATCTAATGGAATGCAGTAAAAATAAAGTACGCGTGTATCGAACACCTTCAACCGTATGGCAAGCGTGCTCCACACGGTTCGTTTTTTTTCCCGAAGCCCGAGATAAAAGTTCTCATCTCGAAGAGCCAAACTGATCGGTAGCACCCATCGAGAAACATAACTCTCGTGCGCGAACGCGCGTATTCTCGTATACACGCTCGTTCAAGCATATCTATCTGGAGTACGTTAAGTAATAAATATAATATTGGCCAAGAGTCCGGGACATTAAGGCGATTGCCCAGAAGTGTAACAGGCGCGATATATCTCCGCGATTCTTCACGTTCTCATTCGCAGTGGCGGCAATCCTCGCGATCTTTGATCCCGCAAAGGGAACGAGATCGACTGGGTTTCCGACTTATAATTCGAGCGTATCCATCGCCCGATTAATTACACTCGCACAAACACATACATATACATATGGGGCACTCCGTGCCGATTCGAGCTCCACTTTTTTGGCCAAACGAAACGCGACCACTTTTTCTCAACGCTCACAATGTTTGATACGTGACTCAGAAATTTTGTAATTTTTTCCGATTTTTAAATTTCGACGTTAATTTTTTTTTTTTATAAAAATTATTGTGGAGTCAAATCGTTCCAAAAAAATCTGAAAAAATTCTCGAGTGCTTTTCAGACATAGTACAATAACATAAAAAATCACGGGTTGAATCGGAAAGGTGACGAGTCAGAGCCGGGTCGAATCGGCATGGAATGCCCCATGTACATATGCATATATATATGTATAAATACTATATAACGCACGTACATATCGAAAGCGATCTTTTACATCTAGGCGGGAGTCGTAAAACTCGCGGCGCCGTAAAATACGTACAAGCTTCGAATAACCAAAGTGGAATTTTCTATTTGGTCTTAATACTTATTCCTTTTTAATTATTTTTTTTCGCAATGGACGAATCGCAAGAACGCCGTAATAACTGCGAATCTCGTTACTCGCAGGATGTATCGAACGAGAGAGTTTTGCGCTAACGAAGAGAGATAGAGGGAGAGGGGTGTGGGGGAGGCAAATAAGGAGCAGGGTATTTCCGTTGCGCGATAATCGAAAGGAAAAACGAAGCGAAACGTTAAACGTGGAAAAGAGATTTCACGGAGGAAGAAGGCAACGACTGCCATTAATGCATAATCATTTCTTGTTAATCGTCATCACCGGGTTCCGAGTGAACCTGCAAAAAGTTATCATCATTGACGATGCTAATAAGAGCTTTTTCACGAACGATTGAATTACTTGGATCACTCTGACGAGTTTCAACATTCTACATGCTTCGAACTTCATTATATTGAAAATATCACTTTTCTAAAAAAAAAAAAAAACAGAATGGAAATCTCGAAAACGTTTCGTTTGAGCTCAAAAATGATTTGAAATGTCGAAAATGTTTTTTTCGCGATTTCGAAGAAAAATATCAAGAATTTTCTTAGCGAACGATTACTCGTGATTGTTTCCTCACAGAGGCAATACGAATATTCTTTTTCTCCGAAGAGAGTCATTTAAAAGTATAAAGATGTAGAAATATGGCGTAACGATGACCGAGCAATAATAAAAACGAGGAAGATAAAAAAAAAAAGGGGAGCGGACAAGAGACGAGAAAGAAAGAGAAGGAGAGAGATCTTTGGGTGTATAATTTCACGATGTTGCACCACACGGAGCTACACTCGAGTACGTCAAAGGTTCGAGGGCCCGTGCCATCCCTCCTTTTTACCCCGTCCCATTGCACTTCATTGAATCGTATCTGTCAATGGTGAACAATATGGTGGCAGACGCGGGTGCGAGAAAAAAAGAAGTTCCCGGGAGGAGCGGGAGGGGGGGAGCGAAGAAAGAGAAAGAGAGAGAGAACAATTTAAGGGACAGCGTTTCTGGTCGACGAGGATACGAGACCGTGAGATGACGAGGAGAGAAAAGGAAGGAAGAAAGGAAGAAAAGACGATCGACGCGGATGCCAGCAGCAACTCTTATCCCCGCGTACATGAACGCTAACCTCTAAGTTATGCAGATTGTTCCGAACAGTTGGACTTTAATGCCGGCATAAATCCTTTACCACTTAACTTTATACTTTCGAGAGCATGCCGCACCAACTCCCACTTGGCTCTTCGTGCGATTCTCCATACGCTTCTTTCTTCCTTCGCCATTCTTTTTTTTCTTCCTCTCTACTTTCTTTTCTCGTAACAAACTTTTTCCCGTGTGACATCAGGGCTCGCTGGAATAGTGACTTAATAGAGAGCATTGTCTCATCGACACTATCACGAAATTCGTTTCCTCGCAAAATATCTCGGTCGATAGAAGTGGGCTTTTTTGTTTGGGTTAGGAGTATCAGATTGTTCCCTCAGTTCGAACGAATACTTTTCATTCAAAAAATCTCGTTTAATTTCGAGCTGAATATTGAAATTGAAAAATATGCGAAATCGTTTTAAAAATTATTGTTTTATGATTTAATTAATAATTATATTCTTATTTTCAATTTTTATTATTATGATATTTTTTTATTCTTAAATTATTATTATTTCAATGACTATTAAAGTAATCAGGGAACTCGGATGAGGTGCAAAAAATGATTAGCAAAGCTCGTAAAACGAAGCGGTGTTACATTTTGATATCTTACCTTCCGAAATGGAGATAACTCGGTGCTCCGGAAACGTCGGTTGATTGTCATTGATGTCGATAACACGAATGCTCAGGGCAGCCGTTCCTGTGAGCTGAGGGTTACCCTGATCGGTGGCGATTATCGTGAGCCTGTATTTCTCGCGTATCTCGCGATCGAGGACGATATTCGTTCTGACGATTCCGCTGTACGGAGGGCTCACGGTGAACGCGTTGTCCGGATTACCGTCGACGATGTGATAAAGAATTTTACTGTTGAGCCCCTGATCGGCGTCGCTCGCTGAAAGCTGACGTACACAGATTCGTAACAAATGAAATTTTCAATCGAGAATCAAATCACTTTTTTGAGTACTATGAAAATAAACAAAAATTAAAATTTTATCGAAAATCTATATTTTGAATTTCACTGATCCGGGCTAATCGAAGGTTGCACCAATGTGGATTGCATAAGAGATTCACAAATAAATATTAAATACCTGAACAACGAAATCCCCTTTGGCGTTTCCCTCGAGTACAGTCGAGGAGTATTGGGTTTGAGTGAATATAGGTGGATTGTCATTGACATCGGAAACACTGACGACGAGTTTGGCGTAAGCTTCGAGGGGTTCAGGTCCGGCGGTTTTAGCGACGAGTGTTAGAACGTGTCTCGAGCTATCGCGGGGTTCTTCCCTCGACTGTTGTCCGTCGAGTGATTTTTCCCAGTTGTTGAAGTTGGTGGATTCGGTGATGATCTGTTGGCGGGTTTGGGAATTGGTGAAGAATATTTCGGCGTCGAGTCTCTTCGGATCGTTGACGGTGACCAGGCCGGTATCTTCGTCGATGAGAAAAGTCGAGAATTCGTTGCCCGCGAGTATAGCGTAGGATATACGATCCCGACGTCCATCGGATCGCACCGCTGTAACCCGTACGACTTCGGTGCCTACCAGCGAATTCTCTTGGACGACGACCCGATAAGTGTCATTTTGGAATCTCAAAACCGTCGTTGTTTCGTCCACATCGCCGATTCTCACTTCGACCAATCCGGCGCTGCTTCTCGGTGGATTTCCCTTATCGCGGGCTACCACCTCGAGATGATAAACCTTGCCGTAATCCTGAGCGAGCGACGACGTCGCCGTTATCACTCCGGTGCTCGGATGTATCCGAAATTTCGGCTTTGCTGGTTCGTGCTCGAAAGCGTATATTATTTCGGCGTTCAAACCCGAATCCGCGTCGTGAGCCTTCACCTGGACGATGTTTTGACCCGGTTGGATATCCGTCGGTACCAGCGACTTGAACGGATACTCGTCGAAAATCGGCGCGTTGTCGTTCACGTCCGTCACCGTTATCTCCACCGGGACCGATGTCCTCTTTGCGTCGTAACTGCTACCGTCCGTCGCCAGCACGAGAAAACTGTAGGAACTCTGGCGCTCTCGGTCCAGGGCTCTGTCGAACAAAACCAAGGATTTTTCGCTTGTTATCAAACCGCTCAAAATAACAAAACGTCACACTTTATATAAAAAAAAAAACATACGTAACGGTTAACACGATAAATAATAATGAACGCACGGGTTTCATAACCCAAACAAACCCGAGAAATCATTGGAATTAAATGACCGTGGCGACGAAACCTAACCAGAAAAAGTATCGAGCAAAAGGCAAAATGGACACAAAGGGTAAAAGGCCTGACGAGAGGGTAGGTGAAACGAAGTTTGGCGGCGTGGGGGATTCGGAGAGGAAGAGATGTTGATTTATTTGGAGGAGAATCCCGGGTTGTTTTGCATGCTACATAATGTAGAATAGAGGCGGTGTGTCGTGTAGTATGGACCGGGAGATCCAGTTAATACTTTGTGACCAGCGGCATTAGATGGTATGCAGAGGTAAGAGAGAACAAACAAGAATAAAAGAGAGGGGATGGAGAATCTTGTTGCGCTCTCGCGGTGGCCTCCGGTTCAGCGAACACAGGGGCCGGTGCGTCTTCGTGAAACGTTCTCGCTTACCAACCGTTCCCTCCCCTGAAAACCCCTAACCGTCGAACCCCCACCCCCATCGACTCCCACTCCACCTTATGGTTTTGCATATCAGGCTTTTTGCCGGCTGAAATAATGCATTGAAATGCCAGCACGTGTTGTCCCGGTGAAATGACACACGGCTGTCCGAACCGCACTGCGAAAGCTCCCCCCTTCCTCTTTTCCGCTCTCTCTCTCTCTCTCTCTCTCTCTCTTCTCTTCTCATCCCCTTTTTACGGTGGCACGCGTTCCCTCGCGAGCGCCCTCGTCCGAGCTCCCTCTTATATACCCGGAGAGCAAAAAGTGTGTCCCCTTCAGGTTTTGACATCGTTTAGGCGTCGAACTTACAATTTTCGAACGTTTAAGAACCTTATCGGGCAAGTGAACCGATATTGTCGGCCAAACTACATTTCCATATTTTTCACACTTTTTTTTTTCGTTTTGTTGTTGCTGTTTGTTTGGGTTTGTTCGGTGCTGTTCTCCACGAAATAAAGTGGCGGTTTTCATACGAGACGAATTTACGGAGCGGCTTTTCTCGCCTCGTTTAGATTCGATCTAACTTTATTCTCTCCCGATTCTCAATGTCTCGCTACACGTAAATTAATTGTCTGGAATAAATTTGCATTTTTTTCTTCTCCCGTCTCTTTCTCTCTCTCGGTCTTTTCTCTCTTTTTTTCCTTTCATCGTCGCGCTCCCGTTTTTTTCTTTTTCGTCCTCCCGTCTCCGAGAAAATTTCTTTTTTTTTCCGACAAATTTATCGTACGGCTCCTGTCACCTCGTTTAGATTAGAAGCAACAATTCCCTGTTATCTTCCCGAAATTCTGGGCATACGTGAATTAATTAGGGAGCATAAATTTCAATGGTTATTTCTGGGGATTTTCAAAGACCGTTCCACGATTCCGATTTACCGACACCCGGGCATTACAAACTTGGATTTTATTTCTCGGACGTATGGATTCTTTTTTTTTATTTAAAGATTGTATTTTTTCGTTTTTAATTACGCGTTAATGAGATTTAAAAATCGCGCAAAGAATTTAATTTAATGCTCCGAAAATATAACGAAAATGAAACGTTATACTTATTCGTTTATTAAATTTTTTATCACAACGAAAAATCGTTTTAACTGATACGAGGAATTAAAAAAAATCTTTCGAGCGATTACCAAAATTGCGCATGATAAAAAAAAATCTTTCGAAACGCGGAACGAAATTGCACTTCGCAGAAGCAAATGCCAAAGGACAACGATAAAAAGATAGAAGCAATAAATGTACCGTTGCTCGTTAATTGTCAATCGAGTGATTGGCGATCGCGAAGCAGCGGACGATCCTTTGAATTAATCGGGCGGGAAAAATGTCGCGGCGAGATTTTCCGCCATAAAGAACACCACCAAGAACGGAAATATTCCCGTTTGATGTTGGAAAATAATCTCGTCTCGTCGTAAAGTAGCGCGGTGTAGTTTCGCCTTCGAGAAAACATTCCATCTTCTTTATTTCGTTTTCTTTTTGTTCTTATTTCCCAAGGAGGTCTAAGCGCGCACAGGCGCGGACTAAAAACGCCAGCTATCCGAGTCTCAATCTCTTGAATTATGTTATTCGTCCGGGTTTGACATTGGCTAATGATGATTTCCATCCGCGAGCCATCGAAAACCGCACACCGAGATTTTTTCGTCTAATTAATTATGATCTCGGTGATAATACGCGACATTGTCGACCTTGGCCGGAAGCGAAAGAAGCTCGGAAGAAGGCCGCTCTTTTCTCGGTCAACGACTCTCTCTCTCTCTCTCTCTCTCTCTCTCTCTCTCTCTCTCTCTCTCTCTTGCGATCGTGCATTCCCCACCGTACACGTGCACGTAGTATCCTTCTTCTCTCTTTTCTTCTTTTTCTCATCTTCGTTCGTCTCTCTTTCTCTCTCTCTCTCTCTCGCAGGATTATACAAGTTTATTGCGTGAGGAATCACGAGAATGAAAATACCTCTCCGGTCTGGCCGGTAGACCAGCTATGTGTAATGCATACGAGATCGTCTAATCGAGCGAAGAGAGTATCGTGCCAGGAAACTCACGAAGAAACGAAACGAGAGGGGAAGGAGAGATCGGGAGGGGGGGCAGAGAGAGAGAGAGTTTTATAATTTTACGACTTTTTTATCTCTCTTTTTCCTTGCACTCGAGTTCAATCGCGGCCCGTTCATCCTCCTCTCTATTTTACAACCTCGTATCCCTCCACGAGGCCCTTGCCACCCGCTATACCGGCTTCTACAATAATATTACCCGCTGATTCTAATCGTACGAGCAATAAAGGTCGCGGAGCAATTAACGCCCGGATGAAATTAGCCGACGTCGGACTGACTCTCCCTCCCTCTCTCTCTCTCTCTCTCTCCCGGTGGAAGAGGGAACGACTCTCCGAGTATTCGCGCCTATATGTAACACGTACGTGGTTTTATGGACGTACGAGACAGGCGAAAAAAAAAATTGATGTAAGAAGCAAATGGCATCGCTGATTAATTCAAACGCGGTAAATTAAAGCGGGCTTCGATAAGTCTCCGATTACGTTAGCGATTCTCGTCGTACGAAAGTACTTTGGTTCAAAAAAGAACGTCGATTGCGATTTCCTGAGTACAGAAAAAATTGAGCTATTTTGGAAAAAGTTATCGCGGGTCAAAAAATCGAGAAAGTTATCGATGTTGAAACTGATAGATCCAAAGTGATTCCAAAAAGAAAGTATTTCTCACCCTGCAGTCGTAACGACACCGGTCAAGTTGTCGATTCGAAAGAGCCAAGTGGTTTCTTCAGCTACCGAATAAGTTATTTTTCCGTTGGTGCCTTGATCAGGATCGGTGGCTCTGACGGTGATGATCGACGAGTCTGTTGGTACGTCCTCGGAGACAGCGGCGAGATATTTTCCAGGCGGATGATTGGTCGGATATACGGAGGGTCCGTACTGATTGAAGGACGATTGCCGAGCAAAGTAGTCCTGGGCTTGAGGTTTACCGGAAATCGAGACTGGCCGAGAATTGGTGTATTGACCGATCGTGAACGATGGCGCATTGTCGTTGACGTCGAGAACTATGACGGTGATGTTGCAACGAGCCTCGAGGCTCGGATGACCCTTGTCCTTAGCGGAAATCGTCAATACGTATTTTGGCTTTGTTTCGCGATCGAGACTCGAAACCGACAAAATACCGCTCGTTGAGTCCAACTTGAAATTACCTCCAGTGTTGCCACCTTAAAAACGATCGATTGAATTAATAACGAATTATCGCTGTCGCCTCACAAATTCTCGGAAATCGGTTTCTTATCGGCGTTCCGATTTTTCGTTTTTTTTTTTCGAGTTTCGAATTTTTGTTGTTTTGCCAACTTCAAATTTGCGTTTTTTTTTTCGAACTTCGAATTTATTCGTCTAGAGTTATCTCCAAATTTTCCCACACGAAGTCTAGAAAAGTATTAATTTATTTTTAAAACAGAAAAATCTCAAAAAGTGATTTTTCAATTTAGTCCAATTGATTCTGAACCAAGCTTATCGTATTGGATTCGTGTGCGTTTCAACGAGTACTCAACTCGGCTGGAAAGTGACACTTACCAACGATACTGTAGAGCAATTCGCCGTTTCTACCCTCGTCAACGTCGTCCGCAGCGATCGTGTGTATAACCGAGGAATCCTCGTTCTCGGGTACAACGAGAGTATAGCAAGTTCCGGGCCTGAATTCCGGCGTATTGTCGTTCTCGTCGACGACGATTATTTCCACGGTCGTAAGGTCGAGGAGTTTGTTCGATTTGGCTAATACGGGTACTTCGAACCTCGGTATATCTTCCCGATCGAGCGAGTCCTTTAGATATATAACTCCGGTGTTCGATATCCCGAATTTGTCGAAAGCCGATCCAGCGGGGATGTGAAAGCTCACGTTAGCTAAAAAACGAAAATTTGTTTTTTTTTTTCAATTTCATATATAAAGAAGAAATTTTAATTCAATTCGTTAAGGGGTTAACGACTTGAACCGCTGCCGTTCAACATTGCAAATTTCACATTTTTCCCAACGGAATATTATACCTCCTCGTTCGATACGACAAACAAAAATATTCGTTTTTCCGTAATCGAGAGTTCGGAGGGTTCGATCTTCGAGAGCTTTGCCATGGAATATTTCATCTTCTCTCAAAAATCATTCCTCTCTCCTTATTTCATTAAACGAAAAATATTCTAAATGACATTCCACACCGTGAATCCGAAGATTCTTCCCAGCATATTAATGAGACCGACCAATCAACGGCCTCGAAAGATCGTACATTTCATTATCGACTCTCGAGAAAATTTAAAAACAAACAAAAGCAAAGAAAAATAAGTCGAACAAAGAAAAATCAGGGATTCACTGTCTTTCTCGCTCCCTTAACTTTTTAGCTACATTCTCGAATCCCAGAGGTCCCAGAAGCCCTCTTGTCTCCTCGACTATACGTAGTATTCTCGTTCCCGCATTTTAATGCATTCGATTCTCAAATTCCAAGGGGACGTCGTTTAGCCTGTCGGCCGATGTGTTTTTTTTTTGTTCTTTCGTTTATTTCTTTTTTTGTCTTCTTTTTCTTTTTGTAAGTTTTATTTTTTTGTTTACCGGGCATAGGACAAAGCGGCTAAAATAAAGAGGGCTCGGGCGAGGGGAATTTCTTTGGAGCGTTGAAACGTATACGCGTCCAGTACTGGTCTCTCTCTCTCTCTCTCGTGCTCTCTGTCCGCGTACAGCTTCTGGTAGACACTGGGCATACCCTGGACTCGGAGGAGCAAGAGCCGGGTGATTTGCCTATGCGTAGTGCTCGAGAGACTGCTGCCGGCACGATGATATACGCGGCCATTGTTCGCGTTCCCTCTACTCGCTTGGATGTCCCCCCCCCCCCCCCCCCCCCCCCCCCCCCCCCCCCCCCCCCCCCCCCCCCCCCCCCCCCCCCCCCCCCCCCCCCCCCCCCCCCCCTCCGGCATCACCACCATCACCGCTAATTCTTTTTATTTTTCATAGAATCGGTGGTAATATACCTCTACCTGCTTTTCACCCGGTAGCCTCCCGGATGCTCTTTCGCGAAAGACGTCCTTCGGGACGCCATATTATTACAGTCGCGCGATCACGCATGCGCGATTATGCGTGCGGACTCGAGGGCCTCGAACCCGAATGCATTAATGCGTTTGCGCTCGTTTCAACGAATTTTCCGAAAGAATTATTGATTTTTTAGGATTCCCAAAGATTTATTGATTTTTCATGATTCCCCGAAGATTAATCGACTTTTGCGATTCCCGAGGACTACTGGTTGATAGAAAACGTACCTTGTTCGCCGTTGATGGCGGGCGCCGCGACGTCGAGGATTGTACTTCCGATCGCTAGATCCTCCGATATCTTTGCGATTGGCGATGGTACGAGTAAACGCGGAGGTCCGCTCATCCTTCCGCTGGCCATTACCAGTGTCAAATTGAGGGTTGCCCGGCGCGCCGGATTTCCGTGATCGTTCGCCGTTATTTCGATAATGCAGTCTCTCGTTATTGGCTTCATGAGGGTAACCACTCCCGAATCGTACCCTACCGAAAATCTAGCCTCCTCGTTTCCCGCCGTTATCACGTAAGATATACGACCGTTGTCGCCAGCGTCCTCGTCCACGGCTACCACTCGTACTATCTTCGACCCTGGTGAATCGAAATCGATCGTTATCGTAGTTGGCCGTATCGCCTCACCTCGGTTACGGTCGTTCAATTAGGTAACAATATTATTGGCTGAACCGGACCAAACTGCCGATCAACGTTGGTCGGTTGGTTGGTGCCGATCGAATTGGAACGTCTACCAATTTTGTCGAGCCTGATCATTCAATCCCAATAACACTTATCCGATTGGTCGAATTTTTGAAATGGTTTTTCTCACCTGGGACGAGATCGGCGGTCGCGGGTATAGTCGTGATCTCCGGAGCAACGAAGACTGGATCGTTGTCGTTCCGGTCGAGAACGATGATTCTGGCGGTGACGGTAGCGGCGAGCCTCTCGGCGGTCGGCGCACAATCGGATGCTCTCAGTACGAGGGTATAATCGGCGCGTTCCTCGCGATCGAGGGATCTCGCGAGTGTCAGCGCACCGGTCAACGAATCAACCGCGAAATTCCCGGTTGTTGGAAATTCCGAGACGAGATCGTACGTCAGATCGCCGTTGGGTCCGCTGTCCCGATCACTCGCGCTCAAATTGTAAATCGTCGAACCGATCAACGAATCCTCGCTTACTCTTATCGTCATTGGATCTTGGGGCCACGTTGGAGCATTGTCGTTCGCGTCCTCGATTACGATTTTAACCGAGACCGCGATACTCTGAGGATTACCGATCGACGTTGTGTCCAGAGCCCGAATGTCCAGACGATACTCGCTTACGTTTTCACGATCGAGCGAGTGCGCCACCACCAATTGACCCGAACCACGGTCAACGTCGAACGACGCGAATTCCGTTAATGGCGTCAGTGAATCAAGCGTAAACGCTACTCGACCGGCTGGACCGGCACCCGATACGGAACCAACCGCTTCGCCGATACTCGCATCCTCGCGAACCTGAAAACGAGCGAAGGAATGCTTGGGTCGGATCAAAAATATTGCTTTTGAAATATTCATCCATTCAATTTGTTTATTCGGCTTTGCCGTTCGATGATTTTTTTACTGGAGGGACATTGAAAAAAGATACGAACAATTTACAATTTTAGCGTTAATTTCTATTTTTTGTGGTTCCAAAAAACTTGTTTAAGCCTCACAAAAAATTACGGAAATGAAAAATAGAAAAAGGAGAACCAAAAACACCATGTATTTTCGTTGGATTCCAAATGCAACTGTCAACGTCATATCTCATTGAAATACGGCGACGGGGAGAGTTTCTTCTTCGTACATTTCCCACAGTCGAGCATTATTCAAATATGTTTAAAGTGCAAATACGATTCTGCGATCGCTGCAACTTTTGTGGCTGTTGATGGAGATTCAAATGCCAGTGGATACTCAAGCAGGTACGAGCGTATCACCGATGAATTTTAAAGGTTACTGCTTTTTCATAGACGCAGATGTATCCGATAAAAGTTCAACTTTCAAATTTTCATAACTTTAACTGGCATTTGAAGAAAAAATAAATACACACATAGACACGTCGTAAAGACATGAGGAATCGGACGAGCGCTGAAATTAGCACTGTTGGACTTTAACGATATTTTTTAGTCAATTATTTATTTATTTATTTGTATCGGCACTCGAAACGCTTTTTCTTTTTTCCCTCTTGATATATCACAATTATTATCGCGTTCGAATGGCTTTTCTGTTGCAATCGAGAGATTCGTCGATACTCACGTTAAAAGTAAGGCTGCTGCTGGAAAACGTTGGTCGATTATCCGCCAGTGCCAGAACCTCGACTCGAAGTGTGCGAACGCTGTGCCGAGGCGGCCGACCGGCATCGCTAGCCTGCACGGATACCCTGTACACGTTACGTTCCTCGTGATCGAGCACCGATTTCGTTCTTATCATACCGGTCACTGGGTCTATCGAGAATACGTTGAAACCGTCCGAATCCCGATCTGAAACGAGAATTATACCGAACATTGTAATTCTCGTTAGATTTTATGGAAAAGTCCAATAATCGGCAAAAATCGGCAATCGGTTGTCGAAACGTTGATTTTCAAAAGAAGACGAATTTTAAATAGTAATATTGATTTTGAACATAAATATCGATTTTTTAGTATAAATATCGACGATTCTCCGCATCACGAAAGAAAGGGAAAAAAATGATTTTCCATCACACATATTTCGATCTTTTTTCACGATATCATTTTTTTCACAATTCTTCACGAAATATGTCGATTTTATCATGGAATGTGTTTGTTTGGGTTACTCAGGATTACTCTTGAAACATGGTCATATCCCTAATGGGACGTAATAAAAAAGCTTACCTTTCAAAATACTGTAAGCGATCGATGCATTTTCGCCAAGATCGGTATCGAGCGCTCGAACCCTGGCGACTTCGGTGCCGGTTGGTTGTTCCTCCCTGACGCTTACGACGTCCCCCTGAGGATCGACAATTTCCGGGGAATTGTCATTGACATCGAGAACGGTGACTTTGAGGGGAACTCTCGCGGCCCTCGAGGGTGTCCCTTGATCGCGTGCTTCGAGCACCAGCTCGTGCAATCCTCTCGTTTCACGATCCAGCGGCTCGCGAGTCGTGATCTCGCCTGTTTTCGTTTCCCACCGTGAAAACGACAAAAAAACGAAACCAAAAAAAAAATGAAAATAAAAAATCAAATAAATACGAAGAAAAAAAAAAGAAGAAAATCGAAAGCGAAACAAAAAAAAAATTGAAACATTCAGCGAGAGGCTGTATATGCAAAATACTGGAAAATACGACGGAGCTCGTTCGAAAGCGAATTTCTATGAGAGAATGTGTGTTTGTCGTGCGAATCCTCGTTAAACGAAGAGAAGCCCTCTTGAGAGTCCTGGGATAAGTCCTCCCCGAACTACCACGTAGAGGACAATAAAAAGTATAGTAGAGCGCGTGCTAATGCATTTCTCGTGTAGTCATCGCAACTTATACCTATATATATATACGTTGCACGAGACTTTGCAACATTCCCAGTCATTCTCTCTCTCTCTCTCTCTTTCTCTCTTTTTCTTTTTGCCCACGGACACTTTCCGTCTCGCTTCTTCGTCTCTACCAATATTTGGGTAGGGCCCCAGGCACGTCTCGAGAGCATATCGGCTTTCGGCTCTTGATGAAACAAAAAACAACATCCATCGTGGTACCTGCATCGTTTAACGAAAGCAACAAAAAAAAAACAACACGAGAGAAAAGAACGTGCCGATACTCGACTACCTCAATGAACCGTTTCTTTTGTTGCTCGTTTGGTTTTTCTTTTCTTTGCCGGAAATGAATTCAGTGGACCCATTTGTCGCGAAGAAAAACGGTCGCTTGCCTAATATTTGCAGCGTTTCCAAAGCGTTTCTTGAAAATTTGCTTCATCAGATTTTACGTAACTACGCGATACGGTTTCGTGAGATTTGTGTCACCACGTTGTTTTTTCGATCGCGATGCATTGTTCCGAGTTTAAAAAAAATCTTTTTTTTAAAGAATATTTCTTTTGACTAATTTCCTTTGACAACCTTAAATTTAAAAAATTACAAAATAAAAATGTTTTTTTTCAATCCAAAAAAGGCAATTAAAAAAAATCTATAAAAACCTATCGTATCATATGCGTAAAAATTCCACCACGAGCCGATGAATGTTGCGTTTGAAAACGACGCAGTAAAACCCATCCAAAATCGAATTGAACGTATTCAAAAAAAAGAAAAAGGTGAAAGTCCTTTAGAATTCATCGACGATAGCCTCGGTCCTCTTCAAGCCGAAATTCCATTCCCTACGTGAATACAATGCTAAGCAGGATCGTTGCGATTATTAACATCATTAAAAGCAACAATGCCTTTGTTTCGTAGGATTCGTCAGAAGCGTTTGCCGATGGAATCTAGCTGTTAAGGGAATCAGTTTTGTTCCCTCCTCTCTTCGTCTCGTACGAGGCTCTGTTTCGATGAGGCAAAGGAGGTTGGGAGGGGGGGGGGGGAGGAGAAAAGAGGGGGGCAGCGAAAAGGGAAGGGGAATGGCTCTCCTTGGACGAAATGCTGGGTCAAGATCGGTCGTGAACGGTGATCGACACTGACACCGTGGAAATCCCGGCGGAGGTCTCGCCCATCCCGGTCTTCTTCGCTCGGTAACGAGTATATCTTTGACGCGTGCCAATCGTACCCAACGCCGCGTCACGGTGGCGTCCCGTAGTTCTCCGACGCGCGCGCGCCCCCTACGTACCCACCGGCCGATTACTCGAGAATTTATTGAGGAATATCTTTGAAATTTCTTGCGGACCTTCGCTCTCCCGGGAGGCACACAAAAACTACGTGAATTCTACAGTTGAGCGGAATGACAATAACGTGACAATAATAATGATCAATCGTTTTTTTTATTCATTTATTTTTCATTTATTTACGATTGAAAAGTGCGTATGTGAAATTTATAGCGAGGGTTCGAAATTTTGGGAGGTTATGACGTTTCTCTACGCGTCCTTGAGCTGAAGCAGAAAATGGGAAACTTGATATATATGGGTGGAAAGGAATAATTGAAATTTTTGAACGCGGTTTTCTCGGAGACGTTTTTAACCTCAAATAAAAGTTACCCCGCGTCTTGGAAGTCTACAACGAGAGCAGATTAAACTTCGTTGCTCAATTCTGACAAACTTAAAATTAAAAAACAAAAAAACAAAAAAAGAAAGGAAAACCGTTTAATCATCAATAATATCGGAGGAAAGATCGATTCGAGTGTAAAGTCCTGCCGTTGGCCGAAAGCGTCGATCCATCTCTCCGTCTCGAAATTCCGTCTCTCGATGTATTTATCTCCGCCATGATGCGAGTTTTTCTTTGATCGATCCCGAAACGCCATCATGTATCGCATTTGTAACACCCCGTAGGTTGTACGTCGCGCACACACACTCGGGCTCAAACTTATACGAGGGCAAGAGCGTGGCCCACCGAGGGAATAAAACGTACGGGAGATGCGTGCGTGCGAGCCCAAGATTCGTGTATACGAAAGCCTCAAAACGAATTCCGCTCGCGTCGTTAAACTCCGCCTCTTCTTCGTCTGTGGTGGATACGAGAACGAGGAAACCAGACGAAGTAAGAAGAGGAGCAAACGATGATGAAGAAGGACGAGGTGGAATGAGCAAGAGAGAAGGAGAGAGATAGAGAGAGGGGGGGGGGGGGGTAGGAGAAGGAGGAAGGATGAAAAGAGACGGAAAAGATGAACGACGAAGAAGAAGAGTGCGAGCCACTCAACGGAATATAATGGCTATCGGATTATTGCTCGAGCTCATCCGCGTGCGACGAATCGTTCCAAGATTACTTCCGCGCGTTTCTCACTCTCTCTCTCTCTCTCTCTCTCTCTCTAGCTTTGAATCCCTGTGCACTTCGCACGCGTATACTCCCCTCGCATTTTAAACGTTCTCGTACTTGTACCACCTTCGATTATCCCATGAAGCTCCCTCTCGTACTGCGTAACACACGCAATCTTTTCTTACCCTCTGTTTTCCCTCGCGATTAATATGTACATTAGCATCATTCGGAATCCAATATTTTTTCCCAGTCTAATCTACGTCTAAGTCTAACCGAGGAAAAACGTCGGAACGTTCGAACGATGTAATCCAGCTGATCCAGCTAATTGTCAAACTAATGTTTTTTTTTTGTTTGTTTGGTTGTTTGGGTTGGGTTTTGTTGGGTAACCCAAATAAAAACTACTGAGATTATTCACGATGCTTTTTTGACCCCAAAGAACTGGTTAGCTTTCTAGTTGTATGTCCCTAAACTTCCGGGTTAACGAGAGGGGATTTTAGAAGCGAGAGCTCTCACCTGTATCAGGATCAATGGCGAAGCTGCTGTTCGCTTGTACGACGGAATAACGAAGCAGCGAATTTTTCCCAACGTCCGGATCATTGGCACTGACCCTACCGACCGCAGTCCCCGAGGGCAAATTCTCCAGCAAATCGAACGCGTAAAATTCCTTGTCGAAGCGAGGGCTGTTGTCGTTCTCGTCGATTATCGTAACGAGAACGGAAGTGCTGGCGGTCGCAGCTGGAGAACCGTTATCAGTCGCGAGCACCGTCAGCGCGTAACGATCGACGATTTCACGATCGAGACCTTCCGCCAAATAAATCCAACCGGTATTGGGACTTATACGAAAAGTCTTTGAATCTTGGAGCCGATAGCTCAGACGAGCGTTATTTCCGGTATCGAGATCCAGCGCGGTCACTTGGAGGACCTGAAAACAAAAGTGACGTTTTGGGGTTATCGAAAGGACGTTATTTAGACGTTTAGTGGCATATCGCAGCTCCATGACGATCTATTTTTATACCTTGAAGACAAATTCATAATTTAATTCGCATTGAACTCTCCATTTCTAGGAAAAAATGTCGAAAAAATATGCTAGAAAGGTTTTTCGCTTTTTACTAGTTTAATTTTGCACTTTCGGCAAAATTTCGGGCACATTCGTAATCAGCGGAAAATTTCCGATTAAATAGAGTCGTTTAAAAGTCTAAAAACAGAAAAAAATTTTTTTCGTCTTCCCTGGCCACTTTTCTAGAATCTCAGAAATCACGATATTTCAAAAGGTCGTAGAGTAGGCTTCTTATATGCGATGGAGATTTATTTGGTGTGTTTTGAAAAGGTTTTTGCCTGACTTAAATAATGGCGTTGGAATCGTATCGATATCTCTTATAGTTTTCCCGGAAAGTTCACTTGAAAAATGGCAAAAAAAGAG
>JAPYZJ010004762.1:0-19186 GCA_030522765.1 Ophioninae sp. B BG-2022a
GTAAGGAGCGCCATCTATTAAAAATTAATGTACAACTACGTAGTCATTTTTTTGAGACGCCTAAGTCAACATTAAGTTTTGAGAAATTCCTTATTGTTTTAATAGATGGCGTTGTATTAAATTACAGCACGATATTATTATTTAAAAAAAAAAAAAAAAATATTTTAACAATATCTTTTCATGTTGTAAACTATAGCCTATATTTTAATTTAGGCATCTAGTAGTAGACCGGTGAAAACCGCATTCAAATTCATGCAGTAGTTTTTGAATGATGCGCGTACAGACAGACAGACAGACAGACAAAAATTCTAAAAACTGTTCATTTGGCTTCTGTTACTCTAATAAAGAACCCCCTCATATCATTTTTTAAAAAATATCTTCAATGTACAAACATCGATCTGTTACAATTTTATTATAAGTAAAAATAAAGATTTGGTTACTTTCCTCTATTTCGAAACGATTGATCCTCTCGTTTGTCTCTTCGGAACCTACCATCGATTCATTACAAAGAATCGTATTGTACATCCGCAGATGTGGTTACGATCGATCATACCGATTCTCTTGTTGGAATACATCCGAGGTTCACCCGAGCCCGGATTGCTGCGAGTTCCAAAAGTTTACAACGCTGTGATAACGAGCAATCAAAATCTCGCACCATCACGGGCGTATCCGGTCATTCAGCCGGTCGTTCACAGAACGGCGATCGGTTACGTTCCTCCGTTTTATTACACGCAAATAGCGCCAGGATTCGCAGGTCCAGGAGTGGTTCAACCGGAAACCGGAAGTGGACCAACCAGACCGGAAGACGCTGAGAGCGTCGAAAGTCCTGAGACTTCCGGTTCTTCGACGAAAAGGATTTCAAAGCCGTCATCAACGAGACAACAAGATGCTGAATTTTCCAGTGAAGCAGGATCGGCTGAAAGTATCGAAGGAAATCGTTCGGAAAAAGGGACTCGGGATAAGCCTGGAAAGGATGATCGAATTCCTTTGAATTTTTATCCAAATTATCGCTCGATTTATTACGGACCATATTTCAATCCTTACAACGCTTTTCCACCAACACCTGGAACTTATTACGTTGATTATCCAACACCCGGATTATTGGGACCAATTCCACCACCACCGTTGCCTCTTCGACCTGGTATTATTCCTGTACTTCCGGGCAATCCACAGAACGATCCCAACAACGATCGAGTATCATCGAGTCGTTCTACTGATAAAAAAAAATCACGGTCTTCCGAGAGACGCGGCAAAGTAGCGAAAGGAACTTCCCAGTCGAACGAACCGGAAGTTCCTTGATCGGTTGTCACTTTTTAAGCGACACCAATCATCGACTGTCCTACGGATACCTGAGACGGTTATTTTCTTCTTTTTGTTATTATCGTTTATTCTACTCGTCGAAATGTAATATAGATTGGTTTGACTGTTTATAAAAAATGAATTTTAGAACCAGTGCTTTTGTCTTCTCCCATGTGTCATCCTTGCTCAACGTTCTAATGGAAGTTTTTTTTTTTTTGAGAGGTACGAACCTTTTTTTGAGAGGTTGGTGAATGGACCAATAATCAAAATGGATTTCTACTTTGAAACACAAATTTACGGAGGAATGTTTTTTTTTTTAAAGTTTTAGTCGACGAAAGATATCAGTAGTCTGATAGTGGAAAAATGATTAAAAGTGTAGAGTGGATCGCGTCCGTTGAGACTGATCGGTGTAGGGTAATCTGGTCTAGAAGTACGCACTTAAGATTCAAAATATTTGAAAAAAAAAAAATATGAAGTCTAGGATAATCAAATAAGCATTTATTACGTTTGAAATTTAAACATCTTTCGTAAAGTAACATAAAAAAAAAGAAAATTAAAAAATATGAGTAAAAATAAGAAAAATAATGAAAAATTGGAATTGTGTACTGTTACAAGTACTATTGGATAAAAGTACGGGAGTACGAACGAAATTCAACTCGTAGGGTAATCTGGTCTAGAAGTACTCACTTAAAGTTCAAAATATTCGAAAAAAAAAAAAAATATGAAGCCTAGGATAATCAAATAAGCATTTATTACGTTTGAAATTTAAACATCTTTCGTAAAACAACACAAAAAAAAACAAAATTAAAAAATACCACTAAAAATAACAAAACAAATGAAAAATTGGAATTGCGTACTCTTGCAAGTACTATTGGATAAATCAGGCATCGTTTTTTCAAAACGTTCACAGTTTATTTCATTTTTACCAAATAATTGCATTCTCGTCTCAAAAAATACTTTCAAAACGGTCAAAATATTTATGAAAATTGAGCAAAAGTCTTGAAACTTACGTAATTTCTGGATTTTCAGCCGGATTAGATTTTTTTTTGTCGTCCAGCACTTCTAAATGAAGATTACACCAAAAGACTGAAGTTAGCTGCGCATGGTCAAAAACTTCACAGTTTTTAATGATACGTACTCTTAGCCCAGATTACCTTATCCTTCGTCCAAAATTCGAATTTAATATCCGTTAACTGACTTCTTTGAGGAATAGTCGAGTCTATAGTTACAGCTAAGCAGGCACAGCCCAGATCTTGACCGTGTAGGAAAAACCCTCATTTTCGTAGCCCTTGAGATTGAGCTTGACGAAATTGCTACCAGGACCACCGGATACCCAAAAAAAAAGTGCTCTCGTATCGCTGTAGGGGAATGCCTCGATTGCCGTTATATTGAAGGCACCTTCGAGTATCACTTCGAGATTTGCTTCCAATTGAGAATTTCCTTTGAGTCCGAGTCCAAGATTATGTTGATAAACGACTCTCTCGTTTTTGCTGCCTTGAAACTCTCCAAGTTTGTAATAGCCTGATGATGTCTGCGTTTTGGAATAAACGACCAATAAAAAAAATATTGATTATTATTAAAAATCATTAAATTCCATTTTCGGTTAAAGATAGGAAAATATTTCGTTCGAACTTTTGGATTGGATCGATTGTTGATGAAATTGGAAGATTTAGCTTGATCGAGTCTTCTGTCGTTTTCATCGTTGCTTCTCGTGCTCCAAGAATCAATCGATTTATTTTCGTCAAATTGCTTCACTATTTTTGACGATCCAGTCGTATTTTCCATCCCCGTTGAATCATCGTCGACGTCACGTTGCGCCGTTGTTGTGTCACGGCTAACCGGATATTCAGTCGTTTTTCCGGCAAACGTATCGACTCGTCGCCTCGCGTAAAAACGATCCATCACTGCTTTTCTTTGGGCGTAATAATTCTCGACGGTACGATTCATAGCCCTCTCGTAAGCCTCTCTGATACTCGCTGAATTTCTCGAATCTCCGGAATTTTCTAATCTTGAACTATCAACCTGCTGATCGAACGAGTGACACGAAGCCAATCGATTGGATACACTTTCTATCAGTAACAACAGGATCACCATTGATAATGACATTTTTTGATATTTTTTTTTTTTTTTTTGGCAATGCGCTTCGTCGAGATAATAGCTACGCGACTCGATGCAACTTCGATCGACTGTTCTCGAGAACACGAAAATCGGAAAATGAGAGAAAATATCGCGTTACACTCGCGACCGGTCTGACCCCCTCTATCTCCCAGAGAGAGAGAGAGAATCGGGTAAACGAACTCGTGATAATTTACACCGAGAGTACTTTGTTCTTTGAGAAAAAGGAAAAAGGAAAGGAAAGGAAAAAAAGGGGAAAAAGGAAAAAAAGGGAAAAAGGAAAAAAGGAAAAAAAGGACAAAAAAGGAAAAAAAGAAAAAAAAAGGAAAAAAAAGGATAAAAAGGGAAAAAAGGGAAAAAAGGAAAAAAAGGAAAAAAAGAAAAAAAAAGGAAAAAAAGGGGAAAAAGGGAAAAAAAGGAAAAAAAGGAAAAAAAGAAAAAAAAGAAAAAAAAAGGAAAAAAGAAAAAAAAATAAAAAAAGGAAAAAAAGGGAAAAAAGGAAAAAAAGGGAAAAAAAGGAAAAAAGAAAAAAAAAGGGAAAAAAAGGTACACCCTCAATATCAACCGTCCGGTCAATGACCAGGTACCCGGGTATCCATTTCAGCTTTGGAGATAAAATTTATCAACTTTTTCTTTGAAAAAAACTATACAACCGTCTGGATCCCCGAAATTTAGTTTGAAACCCAATTTTTGTCAAATTTTTTTGTAATCAATTATTTAATAATAGTTATTAACTGTCAAACTTGAAACCCCCTAAAGTTATTATGCATGAATTTCGGGCTTATACACGCTAAAGAGACTACCTATTAAAGTATCGGGGTAATTTGACTTTTAAATAAATAATAAACAATATCAAGTTTGATAGTTAATAACTATTATTAAATAATTGATTATAAAAAAATTCGTCAAAAAATTGGGTTTCGAACTACTTAAATTTTGGGGATCCGGACGGTTGTATAGTTTTTTAAAGAAAGTTAATAAATTTTAATTTTAATTTTAAATTTAATTTTAATTTTAAAGAAAGTTTTTAAATAAATTCTATCTATTCTAAGTAAATAATCTAAGTAAAGTAAAAAAGTAAAGTAAAAAGTAAAAAAAGTAAAAAAAGTAAATAATCTAAGTAAATAATCTAAATAAATTCTATTCTAAGTAAATAAAATAAAAAAGTTAATAAATTCTATCATAATAATAAAATCTCCATTATTAATAATAAATATCCTAAATAAATATCCTAAATAAATAATAATATCCTAAATAAATAAAGACATAATAATAAAATCTCCATTATTAATATATACGTACATGTTGAGAAATACAACGATTATTGATATCCGTCTTCGATATTAATATTGAGAATAATTGTTTGGGTTTGTTTGGGTTGTGAGTTCGATCGCTCTAAATAGCATCTATAACGACGGTATCGTCGTCATTCGAGGCGTCATCATCTCGCGGCGGCTCGTCCTTGGAATCAGGCTCGAGTTTCTCGTCGAGTTTTTCGATCCCGTCGTCCTCGTGGGGGGGCCTCTGCGTGGTCGGTTCGACGGTTGCTCCCTGGGTCGGTCCAAAGCCCGGATGTCCGCTCGGGACGAAACTCGATGGCTGATAGCCCGCGAGTCCAGGAAATAACTAGAAAAAAAAAGAGAGGATGCTCATTCGAGTTTCCATAACCGTGAAAAAGCATCCGATCGTCAATCGCGAAAGGAGCGATTACCTGATTGAGATAATATCGGTAATCGTAAACCGGGCTCCCGTAGTAAGTGTAGATCGGCTGCAGGTTCGGTATCGCCGGTCCCGCCTCGGGAAATATCGCTATCGGCGATTGTTGACCATGATCGACCTGGAATCTCAAAAATCATTCAGTACGAATACGAATTCGATCGGTTTTTATCGATTCGATCAATTTAGTCAAGATTAAATTTACACACGATCCATTTGAGACTTTCTACTTGAAAATGACAGAACGTAATTGACGAAGCATTTTTTATTTTTTTTTATTTATATATATATGAATTTGATTCATTTATCGATATGGATTTTCAATATCAACAATTTATGGAATCATTCAACTATCAATAATCGATAATAATCGATAATCGATAATCGATAAAAATCGATAATCGATAATCGATAAAAATCGATAATAGATAATCGATAAAAATCGATAATCGATAATCGATAATCGATAAAAATCGATCATCGATAAAAATCAATAATCGATAGAAATCGATAATCGATAAAAGTCGACAATCGATAATAGTCGATAATCGATAAAAGTCGATAATCGATAAAAGTCGATAATCGATAAAAGTCGATAATCGATAAAAGTCGATAATCGATAAAAGTCGATAATCGATAATCGATAATCGATAAAAATCGATAATCGATCATCGATAATAATCGATAATCGATCATCGATAATAATCGATAATCGATAATAATCGATAATCGATAATAATCGATAATAATCGATAATAATCGATAAAAAATTGCATCGCTGTTTGGAAACAGCGATTGCAATAAATTGATACAGATTCGATTCGATAATAACGAGGATAACATTACCTGCAAATAATTGTACAGGTAGTATCTCGGGTAAACCGACGATCCGATGTATCGGGAAGATTCCGGTCGAACCTGTCGAGACGACGGCAAACTCAAAGAGGCACCCTGCACGAGACAAACTCCAAACGCGAGAAGCACCGTGATAATCTGCGAAAGGAAACGACACGTTGAGAGCCAAAACTTCCTCGAGAAATTTGACATCCAAATTTCCAGGGAAAAATCACCATGATCGCAGTAACGGATATGAATGATCGTTGGCCGTGGGTGCCAAGATTGGTGGTCTCACTAACACGATTTTCATTCTCAGCCGGGATTATATAGTATTCGGGGAGCCCAACTCCCCCCACCCCCGGTCCACGCGCTTATTTTCACTTGACTTTTTTTCCTCTTTTCGTATTTCTCCCCGTCGATGGTGGGTGGGATCAACTTTTTTTGCGGTGAGTTCTTCGTCCCTCGAGGCGGTTTACTCATACGCGAGGCTACCTTTCCTGCCTCCCTCTCTCTCTCTCTCTCTCTCTCTTCCTCGATCGAAGGCGACTTTACGAAAATCATAATTCAGAGCTCCGACGTATCGGGAGTACGAAGAGCCATTTTGTCGCGACGGATAATAATTTATTCGTAAATCAATTAATACGAGGTAAAACTTTAGAAATACGTCGATATTTTACGGACTTGCGACGAAGAGTGGCGAGTATGGAGGGGGGGATTACCCTTAATAATTTCGCCCGCCGGAAACAAACCCAAACAAACAAACAAAAACAAAACCGAAACAACAAATAAAACAAACCCAAACAAACCCAAACTTTTTGCGAATTTTTAAAAATTTCTTAAAAATATTCAAACGCAACTCCGGCTGGAAACAAACCCAAACACACCCAAACAAACAAACAAAAACAAAACCCAAGCAAACAAACAAAAACAAAACCCAAACGAACCCAAACAAATCCAAACTTTTTACGAATTTTTCAAAATTTCTTTAAAATATTTAAACGCAACTCCGTCAGACAAATTTACAACCGACGTTTAGGGGCGAAGTCCCTTAAGCCCTTTACACTTCCAGAAACCAGAAAATTCATGCGACGCATTACTAAAGCCAACCCCAAAACGATTTTTTCCTTAGTCGCGCTGGCCCACGCATCGATTGACTCATAATTGACGAAAAAAAATTTTTTTTCATCCGAGAAACGAAACGATGGAAAAATTACTAAAAAAAAATTTTTCTATTTGGAAATTTTTAAAATTAAAAAAAAAATTCTTATTTGCCCAAGAATTCTGGTGTTTTTTGTCTCGCGACTGGAAATCTCGAAAATTTTTTGCGACTGTTAAATATTAATGCGTAAATACGAGCGACGGTCAATCTCTGCTCTTGATGATGAATTCGAGTGGAATCAACGACCCGCGACGATACGCTCATCGAGAGTTACGTTGGCGCGAAATTTACAGCGAAGTTTAACGACTCCGGGGCAAAGGACCGCTATAAATAGCCTGGACAATTTTGACTTTGCATAAACAAGAAGTTTCACTCGCTCTTCGAACTCGATGCACCCGTTGCCTGTAGCACTCGGATGAAGTGCATCAGTTTTCCTCTCGTGTACGTCAACTCCCCTGGAATAATAAAATCCATCCAGCGACAGGCATACCTCGTCCGGACGTTCAAAAAAAAAAAAAAAAAAAGATTAAGAAAAAAGGACACAGGGGGGCGAACTGACCGATTATTGGACGAAAGCTATTTTACATCCGAAATGAGCAACCATGGATCGTCGAGAAAAAACTAGATCGCTATTAAAAAATCACTATACCTTGGGTAAACTGATGACAGATGTTGAAATCGATTTTTCATCCGAATATGAAATTTTGACGTCACACGGGATATTTCTAGTTTGTATTACTATCGTAAGTGGGTCGTTCTTCTTTTTAGCCTACTACTTTTTAACCTACTAAAAAACGACGTTTTTCTGTTTTTTTTTGGTTTTTGAACTACACATAATTGTGATTTTTGTGGGATTAAAAAAAAAACGTTGCTTCTGTGTTTTCATTAGGACTAATTAAAGTTTCCTTTCCGGTTAATAAAAATTCGTTTTTTAACGTCGATTTTTTTGAAAAATAGTGTGACAGACAATAAATAATATTATTAATAATAAATTTAAAAAATTAAATTTAGAATTAAAAAAACCGTAAATATCAATACTTCAACGAGATGCCATGATAAGACGAAGGACAGACTATTGTAGATTAAAAAGAAGAACGATCTAAAAAGAAAATAGCTCTGTGCGAGGTACGTGTCCAAATCCAAAAACAACAGTCAAGTATTAACCTTCGTTTCTTAATATAGATCGAATCTCGGATCGAGCGTATACAATAAATAATAATAAATCGTAATCCCGTGAAAAATTTCGTTCCAGTGAACGTCCACTTATTTCCAAGTTGAGTGTTAATTTACAATAAATTTCGTTCATTCATCGATAATTCGGACATTTCGCTATTTATAAACCCCTGTATTATTCGTTGCAATAACTCGGAGTACTCAACTCCTACCACGAGAATAATAATAAAATAACAATTTTCTCTCGTTATCTAAAACGACGAAAAAAGATAACTCGTCGTAATAATATTTAAATAAAAATAGTCGAATGGGAACGTCTCTTTGTTGCATCCATAACTCGATTCGTTCCAACGAAGTTGCTTCCTCAGCAGAAAAGAGGAAAAACTTTTTTGCGGGCAATCTCGAAGGTTTCGTTTTTTTCAGCCTTGTAAATAACAATTAAGTCGCGACGTCGAGATTGGACGAGAGACGAATATTTATCGAGGAAAAAAAAAAATATAAATGTTTACTCGCAGCGAGGATACGCGCTGAGTAAAAGTAATTGTCACAAATCGAGATCGGAATTAACGACGACGATCTCGATCGCGCTTACGTAGAACCGGTTTGGACATTGGCAGCTTTGGGTGTGCTGGATCGTAGGAGTGGCTATACTCGTTCGTTTCCACCCGAGGAGTCATTTCGGATGCTGCGGATCAAGTCGAAGAACCGATCGGGGGGGGGGAGTCCGATCGAGGATCCAGCGATTTCTCGATCCGATTAAAATCCACTTTCCGCCTCGTGAAAACTGAAAAAAAAGAGGAATTGTCGTCGCGAAAACATTTTGGCCTTTTTGCTTCGGTCTTCTCGTTACGGTGTTCCTCGTTGGGCCGAGTCGAACGACTCGTGCAAACCCTAGATAGATAACCGTGTTTGAGCAAGCATATTTTCGATTTTGTGTATATTAGGTTTTTGAATGTGATATTATGCTTGGTGTATGTTATTTTATTGTGAGTGAATGAAAAACAGAGTTTTTAGAGTTTTGGAGTTTTAGAGTTTAGTTTTTAGTTTTTTTTTAGTTAGTTTAGAGTTAGTTTAGTTTTAGTTAGTTTTTAGTTAGTTTAGTTTAGTTTTTAGTTTTGTTTAGTTTAGTTAGTTTAGTTTCAGTTAGTTTTTAGTTAGTTAAGTTTTAGTTAGTTTTTAGTTAGGTTAGTTTAGTTTAGTTAGTTTAGTTTTAGTTAGCGTAGAGTTTAGAGTTTTAGTTTTTAGAGTTTTAGTGTTTAGTTTTTTTTAGTTAGTTTAGAGTTAGTTTAGTTTTAGTTAGTTTTTAGTTAGTTTAGTTTGTAGTTTAGTTTAGTTTTTAGTTTAGTTTAGTTTAGTTTAGTTAGTTTAGTTTTAGTTAGTTTAGAGTTTAGAGTTTTAGTTTTTAGAGTTTAGAGTTTTAGAGTTTAGAGTTTTAGAGTTTAGAGTTTTAGTTTTTAGAGTTTTAGTTTTTAGAGTTTAGAGTTCTAGTTTTTAGAGTTTAGAGTTTTAGTTTTTAGAGTTTAGAGTTTTAGTTTTTAGAGTTTAGAGTTTTAGTTTTTAGAGTTTTAGAGTTTATTCATATTTTTATTAGAAAAAAAACATTAAAGAACAAAACAACGTACTTCTTACTTTACAAAACTTAACAATTTCAAAAAATCGATTACGTCGTTTCGCCACAGAGGTTATCTATGAAGGTTTAACACCGAGTTCAAACGGCAACAGTCTGAAATTGCCGTCTAGTCGTTAGGTTGAAAGTTGGCTTCTTTTTTTTTTTTCACTCGACGCTTCTAAGATTGAAGGGGCGAGGGGAAGGTTAGCGAAGAGGGGAGGGGGGGAGGAGGAAGGAGGGCCGTTGCACCCGACAGGGACAGATCGCTCGGCGTTGATAAGGAAGCCCCGAGTTTCGCCGTGAATAACGCTCGCTCATCCGCCATTCGTGGAAAAGGAGTCTACGCGGAGGTTCCGCGAGTGGTTAAGTTCTACCCGACTCGAATCCCTCGAGTAGCCGAATCCTCGGTGTGGTGACTGATCGCTGATACGAATGACGCGGGCGATTCGCGATTGATTCGCGCAACGACTCAGTCGTCATGTTCCGTGAATCGACGAGGAGAAAACCGAGAAAGAGACTCGAGATGCTCGGTGCCGAGGAAATGAAATTTCGCATGGAAAATCAGAGGCGAATCGTCGCGATCAACGGATCTTTTTTCAACGAGCGGTGAGTCCGAACTATCAAAAATATTTTAGCTTTATCACCTCTGCCGAGGACGGTCTCGTTTCGCGTCATTTTTCGAAGCGAAAATTTGTTTGGGTTTGTTTGGGTCGGTGTCGGGGGTTTGGGTTTGTTTGGGTTGTTCGGGTTTGTTTGGGTTTGTTTGGGTTGGCTGGGTGGTTTGGGTTTGCTTGGGTTGTTTGGGTTTGTTTGAGTTGGCGTCGGTTTGGTTTTGTTCGGGTTTGTTTGGGTCGTTTTGGTTTGGGTTTGTTTGGGTCGTTTGGGTTTGGGTTTGTTTGGGTTTGGATTTGGGGTTAGTTGGGGGTTTGGGTTTGTTTGGGTTTGTCTGGGTTTGTTTGGGTGGTTTGGGTTTGTTTGGGTTGTTTGGGTTTGTTTGAGTTGGTGTCGGTTTGGTTTTGTTTGGTTTTGTTTGGTTTTGTTTGGGTTTGTTTTGTTTTGGGTTTGGATTTGGGTTTATTTGGGTGGTTTGGGTTTGTTTGGGTCGTTTGGGTTCGAGTTTGTTTGGGCTTGGATTTGGGTTTAGTTGGGTGGTTTGGGTTTGGGTTTGTTTGGGTTTATTTGGGTGTCTGGGTTTGGTTGGGCGGTTTGGGTTTGCTTGGGTTGTTTGGGTTTGTTTGGGTTGGTGTCGGGTTTGGGTTTGTTTGGGCCTGTTTGGGTCTGTTTGGGTCTGTTTGGGTCGGTGTCGGGGTCTGGTTTGTTTGGGTTTGTTTGGGTTTGTTTGGGTTGTTATCCATTACTCCGGTCGATATTCGCCAGCGTTTCAAAACAACGAAACAGGATTGATGAATTTCCTTGACGATCTCCCGCGAGGCTTCGGAAAAGATGACTCGATCACAAGGATTATCGCGTGACGAGTCTCCATCGAATATTCCTCTTTCCCTCGTTCTCTTTCCTCACGCGTAAGGAAAGGGGGCTGAGAGACAACTATGGAAATTGCCGTAATTAAGAAACTGGATAATTGTCTCTCTCGGGTGAGAACGCGATGCGGCGTTTTCTCGCGTTTATATACACCGGGACCACCCACGCGAAATCGATAAACGCGCGCCAGCGAAACCTCGACGCTCTGTCTATACGCGCCAGAACGAGCTTTCGTACGGAAGGCGTCGAGGCTCGCGCGTCGAGCCTCCCCACAGAGGTAAAATAACCTCTTTTTCCTCGATCGCGAATTTTATCAAAATTTTCTTTCCTTCGTGTCAGCCTTCCTCCTCGTCCCTCCACTCGTTTTTTTTTTTTTTGATCGCGTGTTTTTCAATAAGCTTCACGTGACACGGACTTGGAAAAATTTCGTGATTACGATACAGGGGAATAAATGAAAAAAGTTACCGAACACGGACGTTTATCGAGTGTGGATAAACACGATTGGCGTTTGCCGAGGAATCGACGTTTCGCGTCTCGTGTTTACCGAGGCTCTCTATCTCTCTCTCTCTCTCTCTCTCTCTCTCTCTCTCTCTCTCTTTATCCATCTCGCTCTCGTCTCGTATCCGTCAGAAGTATCAACACTGCGAGACACGATTTTGTGAGTGGCGATTTCTTCTTTTTAACCTACAATAGTCTGCCCTTCGTCTTATTATGGCATCTCGTTGAACTATTGATATTTAAGGTTTTTAAATAAAACGTCCATATTTTATTTAAAACGTCCATATTTCATTTAAAACGTCCATATTTTATTTAAAACGTCCATATTTTATTTAAAACGTCCATATTTTATTTAAAACGTCCATATTTTATTTAAAACGTCCATAGTTTATTTAAAACGTCCATATTTTATTTAAAACGTCCATATTTTATTTAAACGTTTTATAAAACGTTCATATTTTATTTAAACGTTTTATAAAACGTCCATATTTTATTTAAAGGTTTTATAAAACGTCCATATTTTATTTAAAAACGTTTTATAAAACGTCCATATTTTATTCAAGCTTTTATAAAACGTTCATATTTTATTTAAAAACGTTTCATAAAACGTTCATATTTTATTTAAAAACGTTTAATAAAACGTCCATATTTTATTTAAAAACGTTTTATAAAACGTCCATATTTTATTTAAACATTTTATAAAACGTTCATATTTTATTTAAAAACGTTTCATAAAACGTCCATATTTTATTTAAACATTTTATAAAACGTTCATATTTTATTTAGAAACGTTTCAGAAAACGTCCATATTTTATTTAAAAACGTTTTATAAAACGTCCATATTTTATTTAAAAAAATTTTATAAAACGTTCATATTTTATTTAAAAACCTTTCATAAAACGTCCATATTTTATTTAAAAACGTTTCATAAAACGTCCATATTTTATTTAAACGTTTTATAAAACGTCCATATTTTATTTAAACGTTTTATAAAACGTCCATATTTTATTTAAACGTTTTATAAAAAAACGTTTTATAAAACGTCCATATTTTATTTAAAATATGGACGTCCCGCCTATCAGGAAAAAAGTGATTACGGAAATACCCAAAAATAACGAAGTTATCAGGTGATAAATAAACAAACCGTTTTTTTTCTCCAAGCTCGTCATCAAGAGCTTTCAAAATTACAATTCGAAACGTTTTTTTTTTCCCTTACGCAAGGGGAACGGTTATAAATGTAATTTTAGGTAAGAAAAACAATTCCGACGTAGATTCGTAACTCGTCGGAGGCGAGGAACGTCACCCAGTGACGGAGAGTATTGAGTAACGCGTTACGGGAGCAGCTGATCGTCTCGTGAAAATCTCGTGTTCGTTCCGGGAGTAAGAAACAAGCGGGAAAATTCGAAACCCTCGATGGATCGAAATATTATCACCGAATGCCAAAAATTTTCGTTCGAAAATAAATCCTCAAAAAACAATTTAAAAAAAAAATTTTTTATTTTTAAAAAATTTCGGAACCCGAGAGAGAAAAAAAGCGAGAAATTCAAAGAGATAAAATATGAGAATATCGCAACGACGATTATAAATAGTCGGACCATGATTTTGAAATTTGGACGCGCGACGAAGAATCCAAAAATTTCGTGACGAATCGCCAAGTTTTCATTAATTGAGAAACGCAACGTTCAAACGTCCCGATAAGAATCAAATCCAAAGAGGAAACCGACCTAAGAAAATTGTTTTTGGATTTTTCGCGATTTCCGGTGAGATTTTTGGCAATGATTTTTGGAAACTCGAGGAATTTGAAAATTTTGGGAAAAACAGTTTCTCGAGTCGAGGAGAGGGAGAAGCAATCTTCGATTATAAATAACCGTGGCCGCGTGTCTTGCACCGTCCGATGAGGATTTAAACATAGGCTTTGGCAGAGCGAAACGTCAAACCGCCACGGCGAAGCGTCGAGCGTGGTCGGATCGAGCTCTAATCGTGTTTTCTTCTTTCCATTAAATTCTCCCTCGAGAAGTTCGCTTTGCTACGATAATTTTCAAAGTGCAACTTTTGCACTGATAGTGCAATTTTGATAAGGTCAAAAAAAAAAAAAGGAGCGGTGATCGAAAATTTTTTACGAAAACGCTGAAGAATGATAAAATGAAAATTAGTGAGAGAAGAAAGGGCTCGAAACGGTGAGCCTGACGATTGCCAAGGTACGCCCTAGAAAAAGCCTGTCGAAGAATGGACTCTCTCGCAGTGGCCCAATTGCCTACATCTCGGTCTACCAACTGCCCCAACGAGTCGACGAAGCGCAAGGTGGTTTCGTGCCTTCACCGTGTTTTATTTTTAAACTATTGCGAAATCGTCTCATCACGAACGGACGGATAGAGAAAGAGAGAGAAAAAGAGAAAAAGTGAGCAATCCCAGAACTCGACTATAAATTTGATTTTGAAAAAATCGTTTGGGTGCATCGTTTCGTATCGAAAATACGGGGCAAAAATTGCAGCCGGATTTCCGCCGGATGACGAGACCGGAACACACAAAAAAAAAAGAAATCACTTTCCCTTTCATCTAACCTTCGGATTCAAAATCAAAATTCGTGTTGGAGCTAGTTTTCGACGATAAAATAATCGACTTCCGGTTAGTGATCCGGTGGAATCGAGTAAAACCGGATTTGAGCGAAAAGCGAAAAAAAAAAGAAAGGAAGGTTGGGTGGGCGTCAAGGTCACGACGCCGGAAGTTCAACACCATGAAGACCAGCAACCCTCGCGACTCGAATCGAGAACTCGAGCTCAACAAGGAAAACTTGTCGTCTCGTGTACCTGCTGAGAACGAATCGTAAATATACGCTAAAATAATACAGGTCTGCAATAAATAATTTTTTCCAAAAAAAGTTGTTTGAAATTTGACAACTGACTTTTGTGTACTTTTCAACGCTGAATTCAAAAATGAAATTCGGTTTTTTTCTATCACGTAAGGTTTTCTTATAAAAATAGTATTTTTGAGGATAATAATAACAAAATTTTAACAATTTTTCACATTTTAATAATGTTATAAAATTTTTAAATAGTAAATTAAATTAAATTAAATTAAATTAAATGGTAAATTAAATGGTAAAATGAAAAAATTGGTAAATCAGGTTTTAAACTATTTCCAGTACAGTTCTATTTCTCTTTGAGCCTGTGAGCCAGTATAATAACACTTTTGCTTGTCGAAGCTGGAGGAGTTTTCGATGATGGAGGGGGGAGGGCAAGTAATTTTTTCTAATACATTTTAAAAGTACTTTAAACTAAACAACATTTTACGAAGATCCTAAAAAATAAAATTCAAACTCACTGGAGTACTGAAATGTGTATAAAAAGATTAAAAAAAAACTAATTGAAGAACAACTAATTAAAATAAAAAATAAAAAACTAAAACTAAAATTCAAACTCACTAGAGTACTGAAATGTGTATAAAAAGATAAAAAAAGAAAACTAATTAAAAATTAATTAATTAAAAAATAAAAAACTAAAAACTAAAATTCAAACTCACTCAAGTACTGAAATGTGTATAAAAAGATAAAAAAAAAGAAAAATAATTAAAAATTAATTAATTAAAAAATAAAAAACTAAAAACTAAAATTCAAACTCACTGGAGTACTGAAATGTGTATAAAAAGATTTAAAAAAAACTAATTGAACAACTAATTAAAATAAAAAATAAAAACTAATTAAAAGAACAAAAAAAAATAGTGATGGAATTTTTCCACTATTTTTTCTGAAATCAGCGTTGAAAAGACCATAAAAAAATCACTTATTAAATTAAAAACAATTTTTATGTCGCAGACCTGTTTTTGAGAGAAAGATTCGAACGAGTGGAGCATCGAAAAAGAAGAAAAAAAAAAATACGCTCACGCGTTTGGGTTTGACTAATTCGAGAAGTGTCGCTTTTGCCACTAACGCTATCAACAAATGCCTGTAGCGACGCTGTTCTTCCTAGCTCTCGCTGCCATCGCGAAGCTCTTTACGAGAGCCCTTTCGTACCTTCGCCGCTTTGGAAAAGCCTCTATGAGGTAAACGAACGATAAGTAAATACGCGTCTGCGCACGAATCGAGACGTTTGATCGTTTTGGCCAATCGCCAGAAAAGTCTCTTTCGGACTCATTGATGCTTACCCTTTTACCCGTCGCACGACTCGCTTCGATGAGCTTCCGGTACTTCCGTTCATCCCTCTTGCGGATCTTTTACTCGCTTTGGCGTTCCTCGCTACGTTTTTTTTTTAGACCCGATCGGCGAAATCGGCGAAATCGGTAAAATCGGTAAAATCGGTGAAATCGATAAAATCGGCGAAATCGGCGATATCGGTGAAATCGGTAAAATCGGCGATATCGGCGAAATCGGCGAAATCGATAAAATCGGCGTAGTCGGTGAAATCGACGATATCGGCGAAATCGGCGAAATCGGCGAAATCGGCAAAATCGGCGAAATCGGTGCAATCGGCGAAATCGGCAAAATCGGTGAAATCATCAAAATCGACGATATCGGCGATATCGGCGAAATCGGCAAAATCGACGATATCGGCTATATCGGCGAAATCGCTGATATCGGCGAAATCGGCGAAATCGACGAAATCGACGATATCGGCGAAATCGGCAAAATCGGTGAAATCGACGATATCGGCAAAATCGGCAATATTGTCGAAATCGGCGAAATCGGCGAAATCGGTAAAATCGGCGAAATCGGCGTAGTCGGTGAAATCGACGATATCGGCGAAATCGGCAAAATCGGCGAAATCGGTGAAATCGGCAAAATCGGTGAAATCGGCGATATCGGCGAAATCGGCGAAATCGGCAAAATCGACGATATCGGCGAAATCGGCAAAATCGGCAAAATCGGTGAAATCGGCGAAATCGACGATATCGGCAAAATCGGCGAAATCGACGATATCGGCAATATTGTCGAAATTGGCAAAATCGGCGAAATCAACGATATCGGTGAAATCGGCGAAATCGGCAAAATCGGTGAAATCGGCGAAATCAACGATATCGGCGAAATCGGTGAAATCAACGATATCGGCGAAATCGGCAAAATCGACGATATCGGCGATATCGGCGATATCGGCGAAATCGGCAAAATCGACGATATCGGCGAAATCGGTAAAATCGGCGAAATCGACGATATCGGCAAAATCGGCGAAATCGGCAATATTGTCGAAATCGGCGAAATCGGCGAAATCGGTGATGGCTTCCAAGTGTGGTAAGAGCAACGGTACCGATTTTTTTTTTCAGCCCCGTGTCGCCGCCCTCGACGAGGAATTCGGACGACGCGATGAACGACGCCCCGTTGGAAAAGCTCCGAGCGTCCATTCCGAAAATCCACGAGAGCGGCGATACAATAAGAAACGCGATGGCGAAACTTCACGCCAGGGTCACGTCTTCCGGTAAGTCCGCTTTGCCCTCTTCGTTGTTCAAATTCATTTCCTAGCGGACGCGTTTATTTAGCCTAAAGTACTTTTAAAATGTATTGCAAAAAATTCCTTTTTGTCCCGAATCGATGTTTCATCAATAACACAGATCTACGACTTAAAAATTGTTTTTAATTTAATAAGTGATTTTTTATGGTGTTTTCAACACTGATTTTAGAAAAAAATAGTAAAAAAATTCCATCACACACAATTATTTCACAAATTGCTTGTATAGTTTTAGTTTTTTTAAAAATATTTTTATACACATTTCAGTACTCTCGTGAGTTTGAATTTTAGTTTTTAGGATCTTCGTAAACTGTTGTTTAGCCTAAATTACTTTTAAAATGTATTTCAAAAAATTCCTTTTTTTTCTCGAATCGATGTTTCATCAATATCACAGGTCTGCGACATAAAAATTGTTTTTAATTTGATAAGTGATTTTTTATGGTGTTTTCAACGCTGATTTTAGAAAAAATAGTGAAAAAAATCCATCACGTACAGTTATTTCACAAATTGCTTGTATAGTTTTAGTTTTTTTTTTTTAATATTTTACACAAAAAATTGCTTGCCCTCCCCCCTTTATCATCGAAAACTCCTCCAGTTTCGACAACAAGCGAAAGCTTTATTATAATGACTAATCGGCTCAAAGAGAAATAAAACTGTACTGGAAATGTATTTAAAAACCTGATTTACGAATAAAAAAAAATTTTATAACTTTGTTAAAATGTGAAAAATTGCTTAAATTTCGTTATTATTATCCCCAAAAATACGTTTTTTTTGTTCGGAAACCTTACGTGATAAAAAAAAAAACGGATTGCATTTTTGAATTCAGCGCTGAGAAAAGTACACAAAAGTCAGTTGTCAAATTTCAAAAAAACTTTTTTTGAAAAAATTTGTTTGCAGACTTGTGTTATTTATCGTCCCGATAAATCTTTCGAATAAATTACCGCGAAACGTAAATGAGTCTCCTTGAACTTGGGCGGGGAATTTTCGAGGGAGCAAAAGAGTGACGAAATTTACAAAGGTGGAGGAAAATAGCGGACGAAGAAAATATCTTCCGCGGAGACAAGTATTTCTCGGTCGATTAATTATCAAGAGAAAACAGGTGTCCGAGCGAAGACACCTAAAGCCAAGCTCCCTCTTTCGAGTCTCTCCCGCTTCGCTCTATTTTCGAAAAACTTGCTTGTCTGCTAAAAAGACAAAACGCGAATTGCGCAACATATTTGGAAGACGTTTCCGCCGAGTTTATTCGGTCTCGCTTTTTCCATAAATCGACGTCGATCTCTGTATCGATCCTCGTTTATTCTTCTGGCACAGATCGACGAACTCGCGAGAGAACTTTGGAAGAGCTGTGGCGCAAAGAGTCCGATGCCATCGAAATACTCGTCACTATGCTCGAGGTTAGTCACGACCGAAACTTTTCAACGTTTTTATTTTCAAATTTAAGCACATTTTGCAGAATTATTATTTCGGGAACTTTTTGACCGAATCGATGGGAAAATATTTCGTTCGAAGGTATCGATGCACGGGTGAGATTTTTTTTATAAATATATTTCGCGAAACAGTAGTCCCAGGGGTGGGTTTTTTTTTCTCTAGGGAGAAATAATAGAACTCGAAATACGTAACAGACGCGAGGCAGCAGGAACGAGCCGTGGTAAAGCTCGATCGTGTGCGAAACTTGGCTAGAACCGGTAGCTATCATTATCTTCGTCGTCACTGTCATCATCGTCATCATCATCATCATCATTATCTTCGTCGCCACTGTCATCATCGTCATCATCATCATCATTATCATTATCTTCGTCGCCACTGTCATCATCGTCATCATCATCATCATTATCATTATCTTCGTCGCCACTGTCATCATCATCA
>JAPYZJ010004763.1:0-12910 GCA_030522765.1 Ophioninae sp. B BG-2022a
GAATAAGTGGAATTTCACTGATTCAAGCCAGTGAAAGAGAATTTTACTGGTTAAATCAGTGGATGTTGCTGATTCAATCAGTGAATTTCACTGAATAGTGAAAGGGAATATATTTTCATTCATTTTAAGGGAGTATATTTTAGTGGATGATTATTTCTTATTTAATTTAACCCAGTTTTCTCGCAATTTTACACTGTTTCTTGCGGAAAAAAAATTACGTGATATGTGCAGAAGCCCCCCCTCGCCCCAGCGTGAGATTGGGTGAGATTTCGTTCGAACCCCTCCCCCCCCTAAACGCCTCGCGTAATTAATGGACGCCCCCTAACTTTGGAATGAGGCGTGTTTTAAAAAAATGTATTTTGGTACATCCCAATTATTTTTTATATTCCAGTAACTTTTTAGAAGCCCGATTTAAAAAAAAATTACAATTAATAAAAAGTCACACCTAAACACACAGGATAATGAAAGAAGTTCGAAATTTTCGGGTAATTTTTAATTGTCAATGTTAGTGCATAGTAATAAACTAGTTAATGAGAATAAAACGAACTTATTTCCACTATTATTTATTAACACTTTGACTGCCATGGGGGTCACCAGTGACCGGCACACCTATATGAAGGAGTTTGCAGAAATTTAGCGTGACGGTCAAAGGGTTGAACTTATTGATATTTATTTGCCAATTATTGAAAATATGAGCAATGAAATACGCAAGGAGAATCACACTACTAGGGGAGACCGGGGCAAAATGGGATAGCTAAGACAAAACTCGTTATACAAGGAAAAATAAACTCTATAATGACATTCTTTAACAAAAGAGGTAACGATTATACATTTCTCTCTTATAATTCACCGTTGTAGCATGCGAAATCACAGAACTTTTTTTGGCAAACAATGAAAAAATAAACTCAGCAAATTTTCCGTTTTGCCCCATAACTGGGGCAAGACGGGAAACGCTGTGGGGCAAAACGAGTACACTTTTTAATCGGGTAGACAGCGTCCGCAAATATGTCCAATAATTCCATTCTGTCAGTAAGAATACATTTAGAGAAGATATGAGAAGAGTATTTACTGCTCTTCTCATATCTTCTTCGTTCCATTTGCCACGATCTGTTTTTAGTTTATAATTGCGAACCATTTTATCTGTAAACAAATAAATAAATTTTTTTTTTCCTGATTTAAGTAGAGATTACAACAAAATGTATTATCAGTACATAGAAAATGTTATTTTAATTACAAGGATAGGGCATAGATAGTATCCCATTATGACCCGACCGTCTTGCCCCGATCCACACGTAGGCAAAAAAGATAAAGCAATTCGAACCTCAAACGCTACCGGCGAAAAAATCTTGTTTGAATATAATGTTTTGGACTACTATAATAAGCTTGGGATTAAAAAAATACATTAACTCAGGTATATACATGTCTGCACATCAGTTTTTGAATCAAATATCGCATAAAAACACTTGCAATATCATTTTTTTTCTCTCGGCAACACAAAAACGAGTTTTAACCTGTCCGCTCAACTTGGACGCACTAGCGGGAAGTGAAGTTCGTGCGAATGGCGCCGTCATCGGTCCGAACACGATTACTATTCATGCCCTCAAGCTTACTTCCCGTTTTGCCCCGAGCTTCATTTTGCCCCGGTCTGCACTACATTCAAGGGCACACACCGATAGTGCCTTCTCCGCCGTACCATACGATGAATGCCCGTAAACAGAGAGCACACTCAAGTGTTCACACCATTGAAGGGCACAGAGGCCTGCTCACACTACGAAAGCACGTACAGCGAGGGCCCTACTACCGCGTGCAAGCGCTCACACCAACGAGCGGGAGTGACCGCATGGTGGCCGCGATCCTCTGCCAGGCACCACTACACTCGCGTATCGCTCACCTACGTACTCCTGCTCATAGGGCATGCCTGATTGGCTGCCTTTAAAAATTAATAATCATTCAGGGGTTGATCTGGGAACGATACATACACCATCAATCGACTAAGAATTTCACCCTCAACCTACCATTTCACAGATGACATCCCGGCCTGGGACACCCTGTATACAGACCTGCCGGGACGCATTTGAACCGTCGTGCGACAAACGTCCATACATTTTTTAAATATACGAACGGTGTCTTTTTTTCTAACGATGCGATGCAATATCGATCGCGCCTATTTTCAGGTATCCTAAATATTTTCGCTCCTGAATAGACCGATGGCTTTGAGTTGTTGAAACTTATGATATTGACGTTCCAATCGCTGGAATGCAACAAAGAAACATTTTTTTTCGAACTCCCACATTTTCGCCAACGCATTCAGCACTCGAGCCATTTTTATTTTTTGATGGAAAATCGCAGCTTAAGCCCGATTCCAGTATCGTTATTTTCGTTTTATTTTTAATTTCATTTACATAAAGAAAGTCAATAATTTAGATGCAACATTACGTATAAAGTCCAATGAATAATTGTCACCCAAAATCCATACGAAATATTGAATATGTGATGGGAGTTTCCAAAAAAAAATTATTCATAGAATTTCCATCCATTATTTAGAATTCGAGCTACGCAATATCAAATAATTAAAAACCCAGTTTTCTCATAAACACTTACGTATTTAAAAAAAAGCCGACCATTATGTTCTGTTCAATTCGTTGACGCTGAGTGAAGACTTTACTTTCTATTACATTTTATATATCTCTGAAAATTTTATTTTTGAAATAGTGCAGCTCTCTCCCCCGTATTCACATATCAGGTGAAGAAAAAATCCCAAAAAATCGTCCAATGATCTATGTATAATTTGAAAATTTCGTAAAGGCCAGCTAACAAGGAACATGACTTAGGTGTCCTTCCCGATTTCGTTGAAAATTTTGCAATGTAAAAGAGTATTAAAAACTAAGCGACACGTATTTTTTTATCAGCGGAAAAACGGTTTTAGGTGGTTAAAACCACCCCCAAAAATGGGGACCTTTTGGGTTTTCGTCGATAACATTTTAACGGTACGAGATTTTTAAAAATTCAAATTGTTACAACCCCTATTTTTTCGCATACATTGGAGATAAGAAGGATGCAGATAACAACAAACTTCGCATTGTTTATAGCAAAAATCCAATTTTTTCATACCTTTCTCTGAGAAATCTTAATCGATTGGGATGTAAATTTGCATACATGTGTAAGATAGAAAAGTCGCGGATACGTATTTTTTGTTTTTCCAATATTTCGCAATTAGGAGTTGAAATTGCCTTTCGATTGTTCGGACAAACGCATCGTACAGTCAGCTAGCATTCTGGAATTCCGGATAATTTCACACCAATATAAGTTCGTGTGCAAATTTGTAAATTCGCCCCGCAAGAATAAAAAAGTGAGAGTCGAACCACCCCTGTGTTTATCTTTTTCCCACCCTCTATGAGAACGAGGTAGACCTAATTGAAGAAAACCTGTCCTAGTTCAATGGAAACGAAAAATCTAGTTGACGTGTTTTTGCATTTTGTGCCAAATAACAAACTTAAAGGAGTAAACTACCCAGCCTCTACCTGAATTTCTTTTACCGCAGTCGTCGGTAAAGAAAGCCGTAGAGAAAGAATTACTTAGGCCAGAAAACGTCGTGGTAATTGCAGCAAAATCTGAAAAACTTACTTCGGTACGTGTTATCGTTAACGGTTCATCGATTTCTTCGCGAACATATACTTATCAATACTAATTTGTTTGATGTTAAGAGGTCATTTTAAAGTTTGCTTGGAGAAAGTTTTTTTTCCCAGTGTCGGGAGTGACAACGTATTATTGATTGATACTTGGAGTAGACACTGCCCAAGAGTTGTTCATGAAACTACCCCTCATGATAAATAAATCATCCCAATGATTATCCCAAAAGCTACAACTAGAAAAATGCAATCGCTTGATGTATTTAAATTCCGGATATGGAAGAATTTTATACGATATTTTTCAGATAGAGTGATACTGATGCATGCTGATATAAATTTATATTTAAGAAACAATATAATTAAATTGCAATCGCTAACACATAATCAACTGACAGCTCCACGTTATCCAAATCTTTTTAAATATTCATGGTATAAAAGTGATTATATAACAGAAAGGCCAGAATGTTTTGCCAATCCAATTAATTTCGGTTTCGGTCAAACAGAAACACACTGTGAAATACCTGGCTGCGATTATATAGCGATTGTGAAATGCGCGTGCTGTAATACGTCTCTATACTTGAAGCATTTTTTTGAAAACTACCATTATTGTACAACGTATAAGCAATGAGTAGTGTAAATTATCACAAATATATAACTTCAGTTTTCTATATCAATTGTTTGAATGTATTGAATCATATTGAGTGTATAATTCTACAAAAGTCAGAAAAACAGTGTGGAGTTGGAATACTGTTAGATAAAGGGTACCTACCTTTTTTCATCTCGCAACCGAGATGATCTTTTTTTGTGATTGCAACTCTGCGTCTGTATTTTTTTTTTCAAATACAAAAAAGTATGGCCTTCAAAAATAATCGTGCACGCATAGAATACAAGTTTCTCATGACCATCAGAATAGTGAGAAGTAAGAGACAGATCGCAGCGTCCTCCGTCCCACGCCGCTGTTGAGATTAATACAGATATCCACAGGTATCCAAAACCATATTGATCGAATGAAGTGGCAAATTTTAAAATCACCAATGAAAAGGAAAATGGAGAGGAAGTGGATTACCCCCTCAGGGTCTCATATTGATTTCGCAACGTCAGGAAACGTCGATTTGGCGTTGCTAGAAATACTTTGAATTAGAAAAGACATGTCGAACAAGAAAAGACGACTGCGGTAAAGGAAGTTCACGTAGAGGGTTGTGTACCCCCTTAAAATTGCTATTTGGCACAAAATGCAAAAACACTTATCCGCTACTTTGCTATCCTACACATGTATGCAAATTTACATCCCAATCGAATGAGAATTCTCCGAGATACGTATACAAAAATTGGATTTTTGCAATAAACAATGTAAAATTTGTTGTTATCTGCATCGTACTTATATCCAATGTGTAGTACGTGAAAAAATAGGGGTTGCAACAATTTCAATTCTATTTGTATTTCATACCGTTAAAATGTTATCGACGTAAAACCAAAACCGTCCCCATTTTTGGGGGCGGTTTTTACCCCTTACATCAGTTTTTCCGCAGGTAAAACAAAACACACGTTACTTAGTTTTTCATACTCTTTCACATTGCAAAGTTTCAACGAAATCGGAGGGGGAAACATAAGTGATGTTCTAAGTTTCCATTTAATTGTAGGAGAGCTCTTAAAAGCGCGGGCTTTTGCTTTCATCGCTTGAACCTTTTTCGTCGCAGCAACTTTTTCATCCTAACCACTAAAATGAAAACGGTAACTCGGTCGGATAACAAAAAATTAACTCGAAACGCTAAACGTTGAGCCACGTCGAGATTTATTAAAAATTAGCTCGGCTAACGGAATTTTTTTAGGCAATACATGAATTTATTTTTGTTTACATCAGTTCGCTGGGAGTCTTTACCTTGCCTGAAATTTTCCTTCTTTTTCAATTAAAAAGATATCACTCTGTTTGTTAGCGTCATGCATTTAAGGCTAGTTCTCGTGTAACGAAAGATAGACGGACGTTTCATTTGAAATTTTATCTCCGGGGCAGTGAACCAATCCGTGAATTTTCGTAATGAGAATCTGTGGAAATTCTCTTTTTCCCGCCGTATTATACGTCACGACTAGCGCTTGGAATTATCGAAGCATATCTCGCATCGTTGTTTGCTTATTCCAAAGCGCGCACGCGGGCGTAGCCAGTTTATGTATTCATTTACGCTACCTGTTATCGCGCAGTTTGTTCGTTCGTTTGGTTTGGGAAGTAGTAACTTTGGCTCGCGAGGCGTATTTGTGAGCGTGGACGCGCTGATTTAGTTACGTAATTCGTCGATAATAACGCGCGCTGCACTCGGTCTCAATTCACACTTTCCAGCTCGGTTGTAGGGCTACGTTCCTACTCATAAATGATCACGTGTACGTATGTGTATGCGTGGGCGTGAGCGCGTGTGTACAAAACTGATGCCAAGATAAAAACCAGTAAATGAAAAGTTCAAGGTCGGTGATAAAGAATGCAAATGAGAGATCTACCTCTAGTGACATATTTTTACGTGAAGATGGCTCTGAGCTCTGTTAAGGACATGTGAAAGATCGATATAACCTCACAAAAATTTCGAAATCACTTTTCTCAGCAGCGATTGAGTTTTCAATGAAAGATCGAATATCAGTCTGTAAAATGTATAGACGCAGATGTTGAAGCTCTTATTTTATGATAGAAATATTTCGTCCTTAAGAAATCGGGGTTTAATAAAGTAAATCTTTGGAACGTGCGGGAGGATCGAACGAGGAGATGAAATTTTTAAATGGATGTTATAAATGTAACATCAAATCTCTTGTAAGTAGCGTTATGTGTGAATCAGGCCTGAAATTTTCTAACGCACGTTATACCTATATATAAAGTCAAATCTGTTATCAGCGGGGTGATTTAAGGATCGGATCTGAAATAATCAGTCAAATATTGTTTCCGGTGATGAGCATTACACCTGCTTCATTCGTTAACCACGGTAACCGATTGTTAGCAAACTTACATTTTGGCACAAAGGGGTGAGAGGATCGAACGAGAAGATGAACAGAACATCGGTAAGTATGATTTTTCCATTATGCGGTGTCTCATCATATTCGATTGGAGAGAATGTGTTATAAGGACGCGTACAAAGCTAGTGCGAGGAAAAGTGTTGTAATTTTTCTATGGGTTTGCGGAACGATCCGAAATGTAGCACACAGTCTTGGGGCAAACCAAATAACAATGAGTCGAATTTTTATCGGCGCCCTAGCATTCCTACGTGCATCTTTAATTTCGGAGAGGTATCTTTTGTCTCTCGATGACGGATCAATCGATGGTACCCGTAAGGATGGTGCATCAGGACAGAACATGTGTGGTAAACACTCCGTGGATCTCTCTGACGGCGTGGCAACAGTCGCACTTATCGTCGAGGGTGGGACAGAAGTGGCAGGATCGTAAAAGCTGGCGTGGGCTTACGAGCAATCGTCGCAAACATCGATGTCCTTTTTCCAATCTCAATGATCCCTGGACCGGTAATTTATATCGTCAAGAATTCGCTTCGATCCCTACCAGTGCACTGGAGGTTGTGCATGTTGTCAGGACGTGACACAAAAGTGTAACGTGTGAAATAAGCTATTCCACGTGGCGAGAGCGTGCAGTCTAGATCCGAAGCAAATCAGTATTTAAAATATCCGTCAAGTGAACAAGAACGATTTCAGACACGAACATTTTCAAAACGATCCTCATAAAAAAATCGTACTTAGTTACAATTATAATCTGTGAATTCCACATGACCTTCACACGACGAGCCTAGGCCTGAGCCTTTCTTTAGTTCCGTTGAAAAATGGTTTTACCGCAACACCCATTTTTTCGAAACCTTGATCTGGTTACATTCCGAATGGGGCACCCTGTGCATACGCGTATGTATATTCCGCTCGCGCTTCGTCTGCTCAACCCAGAGCAATTCACCTACAGCTCGCATACTCGCTGTATTTATACTTGTCTATAAAGTACAGTCAACTGTTCGTTAACAATTAACGCGAGCCTCCCCTTGCACGGTTCCCTGTGCACACTCTTTGCTCCCTCCCTCTTACACTTCCCGTCTCGTCCTTTTATCATATTCTGAATGCCTCGACCCTTCAGCCGGGCCACCGTAGACCGATTATCCCTTGACACTACAAGGAAGCATTCCTCTCCCGGAAACCGAGCATAGCGCCACCCTTCGATTTTGATGATCTTCGACACTTCCGTGGAGGGGACGAATATACGGGAGAAACACCATACAACGCATACATATTGTTTAAAATCGAGAAATAAAGTAAACAATTGCTAGCATCTTTAAATATTACGATGTCATTGCGTACGCGTTATATATAAAATCCTAATAATTATTTTGCACATTACTCTTAAATATTTTGAGTTTTATTGCATTTTCCAAAATTTCCAGATGGCGCGTGATATGATATTTTAAGCAGTACCGATTTTTGTACATCTAATTTTCTGTTTATTTAGGGTATTTAAGTTTACTGTCGTTTTAGTTCGTTTGGGTTGCTATTATTGATGAGAGACAGGTAAGTAAACATAACGAAAGCGCTAGTTATTCATACAATAAAAGTCTTTTTAATCCTACCCTAAGAAAGGCTGATTTTTTTTCAAATTGGCAGATCGATCAATGTAGATAAGTTGGCAAAAAGTTAAAATTTCCCGTTTTATATGTTTAATCTGTCAACCAATTTTCGTTTTTTTAAGAAAAAAGCGCACTTATCGTCGTTTCGGACTGTAGGGAACATGACTATGCCATTGGGACTGGTGCGGTACGCGACGATCTCGAGGATACTTGTAATTTACGACGCGGTTCATGTTATCGAATATTATTTGCATGAGGAGATGTTATCGGTATACCAATACACGTTCGATAGAATATGCGCGCGTCAAAAGCGCGCGGCGTTTATGGCTACATAGAATATGGAAACAAGCTACTTCTCATTACCCAGAATATATAACGAAAGATAGAAAAGCGATGAGAGTGAAGAGAAGAGAAGCAGTGCTATATCCTGACTAAGAGACTTTGATCAGATGACTCAGTGGAATGAATTTACGAGGGAACGTTTCGAAAATTGCGTATTCCACCAAGTCGAATCACCGATACGAAAAAGCAAAGAAACTATCGCGAGGTCTAATATTCCGTATTCCCAATGATAACCCGCGGCCACCATCTTACTTGTTGGAAAATGGCGGTAGTGAGGGAAGCTTAGCGACCAGTTTTTTTTTCCGTCAATGCGACCTGTGGCTAATTTTGTCACGAAGTCTTTATTAAATTTTCAATATAAATGAAATACGACTTTTACGAAGTAGCTTTTCTGGATTCAATGTAGTGCTGGATGGATATTCAAAAAAGGCAGAAATTCTGAAAAATTTGGGGAATTATAGTAATCTATGTAATAATAATACATGACCATTTAAAGAAGTTTTCACTAAATAGTATTTAATAGTTATAGGAATTTGACAGGATCGATTATGGGAAAACAGCATGTGCGGAAGTTAATGGTTGCTTAACAAACAGAAATAAATCGGCACGAAGTTTGAGAAAATGTTGGATCGCTAAGCTCGATTTTTCATTGAAAATCTAAATGCCAATGACAAAACAGATTTCCAAAATTTGTCAGTTTATGTTATGCGATTTTCTACGTATACTTAAATATTCTGAAAAAAGAGCGGATGCGATATCAGGGCACATCTAGAGAACACCGACAATCGCGAAATCTTGCTGGGAATATACTTTTATGTTTGAATTGTACCGGAGGCGAATAAAAGATTACATTGAAAGTGAGTAGATTTTTGCCGGAGTGGCGAACAAAAGGAAAACTTCATTCGACTCGAATGGATTCTAGGAAGAACGTTCCAAATCTATTCGAGGCTGCGCGTTATCGAGTCTCACCCGAATCCCTCCTATTCAATCATCCTAATCCCACCCAGACGATATTATCGTGACGCTCCCAGCTTTTAGTGATATACGCTTTTTTTCCTTCCTCGAATCACGATTTCATTTCTCGCGTCGCACTTCTCCATTGCGAAGCATATTAGCGCAGACCCACGGCTCATCCTATTGTCGAGCTTTATTCTAACGGCGTACAGCCCCCTCAACGATACGATAAAGTAGAACTACGCCAGAAAATATTCAATGGTATCGATTGAATTCTATATACTTCAGGAGAGAACGTGAGACGACCATCCGGTCAATCTACATTTTGATATTCAGATTTATTCGAGGGTCCAAGCATCAAAAAGCTCATCGGCGTAAAAGCCGGGAGCTATTTCGAGGAATCGGGTACAATGCGATCACCATCACTTTTCTTCGAAGCCTAAACCAAGAAGAAGGAAAACGATACAGCAGGGATTTTCAAAGTGGGGGGCGCGCCCCCCAAGAGGGGCGCAGAGACCTGCAGGGGGGCGTGGGCCACTAAGGACCTTATTTACACATTACTTGCATTTACGCCCTATGTACGTATTTCACACAAACCTGGTAATATACAAAGGTTTAAAAGTTACTGAAAACATTTACGAAAAAGAGTTCATTTTTTTATGTTGTCAATATTTGTAGATAGGTCTGCGTCCTCCGCCGGCCGTCCGAGCTTTTTGTTTACAGTTTACAAAATTATATGTATTATCAGGACAAGGGGGGCGCGGAAATTTTTGTTAATTAGAAAGGGGGCGCGTGATTAATAAGTTAGGGAACCCCTGCGATACAGTGTACAAATGATGAATAAGAAAACGATCATTCTGCCGGTTTTTTGAATCTTCACTGATTTTTCGAACGTCTGCTGATTTTTTGGATCACCAGTTGTTTTGCGCGTATCTGCCAATTCTTAAGATTTCTAGCGATTTTTGGGTTTTTTTAAATTTCCACTGATTTTTTCAAATCTCTTGCAATTTTTCCGAGTTCGTACCGACTTTTGTACCGACTATCCAGAGACGAAAATACTCCCGGAATCTTTTGGTTTCGCAATTTAGCTCGTACATTTCGATATTTCACATGAGACTTGCTCGATCCTGAGTATAATGATCACAGCGTCCCAACATTTCAACTTTTTTTCGAATCCCGTGCTCTTATAACTTTCTCGTCAAAGGGCGTAAAAAAAGGTAAGAAGAGACGTGTGCATTCGTTTGAGAGTACTGCACGCACACAACGGCATAGAATACCCCGTGCACTGTCGGGAACGACGCGTCAGGTCTTTTGATCATTCAGCATGGTGACCCAAAAGCAACTGTGTCGGAAGCGGGACAAAGGATATTCAATACAGTCGAAAAGGCGCATCCGGGCCCGCATCTCGTTAAGCAACTCATTAGCAACCCCCGCGACCGTTCCTTTTTGTGCGTTTTATTCGCAATTGATAACATTTTCCGGCATCACTTGTTTTTGAGCTTCGTCAAATGAGATTGTTCTGCAGATATCCAACCTCAGGCATCTTTTTGATCATTCCTATCGGTCCGTGAGTAAGTCAAGTATTACCGGATGGATCGTCGGGAAAAGGTTAGTAAAAAATGGTGAAACGGTCGATGTTCGAATCTAGACGGTGCCGTACATGTTTGGTTCGACAGACATTTTGCATGCGACGAATAGTTGAAATAATACGACATTAACACTTTGAAATGTTAATTTTCCACTTCTGATAATAATTGAAATTTAATTCGACGATATTGCTGTCGGCTTAGATGAGGTTTTATCAATAACTGTACAACTGTCCAACCTAAAAGTCCCTTAATTTTGAAATTCAATGAAAACGTTCAGATAATCTTATTATATATAATTGATAATTATAATCATTAATAATAATACGGGAGAGTGGTCCTGAGTCGGCACTGCGGGTTGAGCCGGTACCATGGTACTTCTTAGAAACGGCGTATGTGTCGGCTCAATTATTTTGTCGTATGACATTTTGGTAAACACTGACGTAAATTGTGCTTGCAATTGTCATTTTCGATTGTCCTGCGCAGCATTAGCACGTTTATATTTTTCGTGTGTGACAGAATTTTCTTTCTGTCATTTATTCTTAAGCAGCTACACGTATGTAAATATAAAAAAAAATTGAAATGACTGACTGCATGGTTACTTTATTGGTTGATTGGGTTGGTTATTGGTTAGATTATTCAATGTTCTAATTGATTGGTTATGTCGATTTTCTATTCGGATTTGTTCGCGTGCATAATCACGTAAAACGTGTAGAAAGTCGTAGTGGTCTTGAGTCGGCACCAAACAGGTCGTCCTGAGTCGGGTCCAATTTATTTACGACGCAAACATATAAAATACGACGTCGAGAACGTCATTCTTCATACCCTCCACAGATGGATGTGGAGGCGTGAATTTTCCGAAAAATGACTCGATTTTTACCAAACAAACGAACAAACCCAAACCCATAAACAGTTATGAAGTTTTGATGTTTATGGAAACATGTGATAAAATGGGGCGTGCATTTTCTGAATTTCTGAATTTTCTGCATTTCAGCTACGTCCGACGAAACACCATCATTTACAACCCAAGTAAAAACTCGTATTCATGTATTTGTTTAGGTTTGTTTGGGTACATGCGAGAGCCCATTTTATCACGTGTTTCCGTGAATTTCAAAACCCCATAACTTTTTATGGGGTTTATTTGGGGGTGTTTGGATACGAACGAGGTATATGAAAATCGAGTCATTATTCAGAAAATTCACGCCCCATTTTATCACATATTTCCGCAAATTTCGAAAATGCATAACTTTTTCCGAGTTTGTTTGTTCTGGGTTTGGGTTGAGGTTCGGGTTTCTTTGTTTGTTTGGTCAAAATCGGGTCATTTTTCAGAAAATGCACGCCCCATTTTGTCACATGTTTCCGCGAACTCCAAAACCCCATAACTTATTATCGAAATGTGGAATTCAGCTTCCCCTGACGGAGTTTCATCATTTATAACCCAATCAATGAGAAAATGACAGAAAATATGTTTTGCATGCATTTTTCGAAAAAGTCCCTAAAGTGCGTAATTACCAAAATGCATGTTATATTCGTCTAAATAGTTCCATTTCATCCATTTCATATTGCAGTTAAAACAACTGCGCTTTTTCGGGCATTCGAGCAAAAAAATGGGCTGCCACTCAGGAACACTAGGGGGAGGGGAGGGCAAGATGCAAGGTTTAATTTAATAACAGAATAATATTAAAAGGTTCAAATATAAGTATTTTATGTTAATCAGTCATCAAAGATATCTTATTAAACTACAAAACTTCTTCACGAATAACAATTAATATTTGATAAATCAGCTGATATGAGTCGTAAGGCAAAACTATGG
>JAPYZJ010004764.1:0-17029 GCA_030522765.1 Ophioninae sp. B BG-2022a
AAAATACCTTTTTAGGTTTCCAACAAAACCGGTTGAAAATTGCAAACGAAATATTTTCAAAAATGTCTCGTCTGAAATATTTGTCAAATTTTTATTTTATTTTCTCACGTTTCAATCCAATTTTTACAAAAGTAAAAATAATCCTAAAGGACCCAACGAAAACGATCGTCGCTCTGCGAAATATTGAAACGACGTATTTCACGAAAACTCAGTCGTTTTTCGAAAGTTTGAAAAATCCGATGATCATTTGCTGATTTTTTGTTTCTAAAACGCTTTCTCTAATTACCGATCAAAAGGGATGCATGGCCAAAGGGAAATCGAGCGGGTATACGGAGGAGGGTTTTATCCATAATGTACGTGAGATCAGGGTGTTGGAATGGGAAAGGGCGAGGGATCGGGGCTTTCGTTGTGGTATCCGATCCCTCCCTGAGCGTAACGTTACTCGCGCGTTACTGCATACGTTTATCAATGAAACAAGGCCGCACGAATTCCGGGTTGGCCCGAAATCACCAACGATGCTGGAGTACAGGTACGAGCTAATTTCAAGTTACCGAAGGAATGAGAGAGACGTGAGAGACGAGGAGAGACAGGGAGGGAGGGCCAAATAGACGAAGGGATGAAAAGATAAAGAGCAATGTAGAGGATGTAGGGATGTTCTTCCAATGGAACGAACGATCCTACTGTTTCTCTCCTGCTGTCTTCACCTCTCTTTCTCTTCCTCTTTTGCCTGAAGTGATTTCATTCCTTCAATTCTAATTCAATTTTTGAATGAATTCAAAGTTTTGGTTCTTTCAATTTTTTAATTTTATTTTTGTTTAGTTTTGAGTTATAGTTTTGATTATTGCTACTTTTATCTTTTTGGGTCATTGTTGAATTAATTCAGAGGTTTGCTTCTTTTTTATTTGTTATTTTATTTTCGTTTACTTTTGAATTATAGTTTTGGTTATTGCTATTTTTATCTTTTTGGGTTGGTTACATTATTTTGTTATAAATTTTGCGGTAAATTTTTGGGTTTGTTTGTTTACAGTTTTTGTATTTTCGTCATTTTTCCGAAAGTTTTTACTGGAGGATAATAATGACTATCATCTTTATCATTATTATCATCCCTCCATCCCCTTTTTTCTCTTTTCTTTTTTTCTTTTGAAACAGAAAGGGGCATTTTTTCTTTTTTCTTTTCTTTTTTCCTTGAATATTCTTTATTTTCTAGCTTTCCGGTGATTTAGTTCATGTTGTTTTATTTGTTAAAATTCTGTTTTGGTTTCTCACAGTTTCTTAGTTTACAGAATGTTTAGTTTTTAGTTTTCGTTTATTTTTGAGTTATGATTTATCTTCGGTCAATTTTTGTGCCAAACCTGAATACTTTTTTTAACATTTTTTCTTTTTTTTTTGTTACTCTAGGTTGTATTCTGTTTTTTTTTTGTTATTTTATGTTAAAATTGTGTTTTTTTGGTATCTGGTATTATATTATTATTGAGTAATTGAGTTTTAGTTATATTTTGGTATCTGGTGTTATATTATTCCCTACTTTTGGTATTTAGTGTTATATTATTATTTGGTTATTGTTTTTTTAAACTTTATATCTTTATTTTTTTTAAATTGTTGTTTTATTTTAAATTGCCCGAAAGTTTTTTTGAGGCAAAGGAAAATCGATCATCATTATTATCATCTCTTTCTCTCTCTCTTTCTCCCTCGTTATCTCACTCCCTCTGTCATTCCAACACTTGCAGATTAATACGCGATGTATATTATCGCGGCGGCTCTCGCGCCCACGAATTACGGCGTAATCTCATATGTAATGGAGGATTCTCGTAAATGGGGGGAATGAAGGAATTACCGAATTGCTGACCGGCAAAAGAGAGGGGAGGGGGAAGAGGGAGGGTGCCCGAGAGCTCTTCTACTATGCAGCGATGCTCGTTGCCATTATAGTTGCATCGAGGCAGATTCGTACTTAAAATTCCTAAGAGACTTTTCGGTATGAATCTCCGAGCAGTCTGGATGCAAAATTTATCAGCGCGACGAAACTCTTTTTTTTTCCGTTTCTCCTCGAGACGCCTGCGTTACTTTCTTTCAACGAGGTTTTACACGAGTCTACATGGCGACGAATTTCGAAGGGTTAAATTTTTTTTTTTTTTTTTTTTGAAACTTCGGCTCGAAGATTTTTCGATCGTCACACGACGTTTAATGACTATTCGAGTCATCCAAGAAATAACAGTTCAACGATTCGAGAACGTTTCCAGCAAAAGTTTTCCAGTGCAAAAACGTTTTCTCGAAATTTTATGTTTTTTATTTTATTTGTTTATTTTATTACATTTTTATTTATTCCATTTTTGAAACTGGAGTTTTTATTTTATTTTTATTTCATAATCCAATGTTTTCCAGCAAACGTCTTTCCAGTGTAAAAACGTTTTTTTTCGAAATTTTATGCTTTTTATTTTATTTCTTTTATTTTATTACATTTTGATTTATTCCATTTTTGAAACTGCAGTTTCAAAACGCAAGTCAAAGAATTCCATTTTTAATACCGTGAAGAATTTTATTTTATCAACCATTGAACGCAGACAAACCCAAACAATCTCGCAAAAAAAATATATTTATCTGAAATTTTATTTCATTTATCGACTTTTAATTACCTTCATTCCTGTTTACGTGATAATTAATTGTGATTTCTTTCCAGGGTGCTCGTGATTTCGTTTTTGGTAAATGCTCAGCACAAAAGAAATGTATGTTTTCTGTTCGAAAAGGACTTGAATGATAATTGAAAATCGTATTTTTCTCGGCCACGAAATGTTCGCACAACCCCCCCCATAATTGTCAGTCGGTATATATATATATATATATATATATATATATGTGCGGCACATTGGTTTGTTTCCTTATCAAGATAAACGTCGTATATACCAAATATAGAAATCTCACATATTCGCCACCTCACTCCGTATATGATGCACGTATACAGGATGATTCAAAATCGGAAGTCACCCTTTTTCAAAACCCTCTTTATATCGGGGCGTGAAAATACAATAGTATATTTTTTGTTAGTTTTTCCCGTCTTTTTGTTCTTTTTATCGTTTATTAATAACGATAATTGTTAAATGTTAATGCGTTTGCAAAGCAACATGCAAATTTCCGTACCTTTCGTAGGACGACAAAAGTGCCAGGTTAAAATACAGAAAAACATGATTTTTCATGATATTTCTAAAATACAAAAAAACATGATTTTTTTAAATTACAGATTTTTTTTTAAATACAGAAAAACACGATTTTACATGATTTTTCTATTTATTTATGATCTATTTATTTATTTATTGATATTCATCAATAAATAAATATTTTTATCTATAAATAAATAAGCAATATAAATATATATCGATATTTATCAAAACTTTTTCAAGCTGTAATTAATAATAAAAATGTGGTTGAAAATTAGCGCGATACATGAGTAAGAAAATTGTTTTCAAATTGGCCGTAAGAGAAATGAGGCGATGTGTCAGATGGGAGGGAAAAAAACACGTGGAATTTTTTTCCGATGAGCACGGGTATACACACGAAAAATATTGAAATAATTCTAAATTGTAAAAGCTCGTATCTCTCTATATCTCTATAATACTCCTCTGGTCATGTACAGCCCGCAGCGGTCGCTATTGAAAAATTTTCGACGTGAAAGAAAAAAAAATTAGGAATACCAACAATTTATCGAATAAAAACAAAATGTTAATTAAAAGAATATATGTTTCGTCGAACTAACGAATAATGGGTATCGCCTGCATACATATTTTTCGATGCAACGAAAATACACTCTAATTAAATATTTTCATAACATCCAACTAAATATCTTAAATGTTGTAATTTTTTTAAATAAAGGGAAATCAAATCTCCACAACGTGATATATCGATCCGATACAGCTAGAATTTCGAAACCGCGATTTCTCAAAATCTAATCATTCATAAACCTGAAATAAAATTATTGGGCTCTTCGTCTGTAAATTCGACGAGAATTAATAATCCTTTTTTCCTAAAACACTTAACCGTCTATGAGAAAACTGGCAATAAAAATTTGTGAGGTTATGTCGATTTTCTAAAAACCCTTGGAATTAATAAGATTTTTTGTAAAATCAATTATACAGGGTGTCGATGTATTTTTATACCTTGAAGACAAATCCACAATTTAATTCGCATTGAACTCTCCATTTCTAGGGAAAAATGTCGAAAAAATATTCTAGAAAGTTTTCTAGTCTAATTTTGCACTTTCGGCAAAATTTCGGGTATATTCGTAATCAGCAGAAAATTTATGATTGGATAAACCCTTTTGAGAGTTTAACAACGGAAAAACATATTTTCGACTTTCCTGACCATTTCTATGGAATCTCAAAAATCACGAAATTTCAAAAGGTCCTAGGGTGAGCTTCTTATCAGCTACAGAGATTCATTTAGTGGGTTTGGAAAAGGTTTTTGCCTGACTTAAATAATGGCGTTGAATTCGTATCGATATATCGTATAGTTTTCCCGGAAAGTCCACTTAAAAAACGCAAAAAAAGAAGCAAAGGGGCATGTATGGAAAAATTGGCAAAAATCGATGGTCCAACTTTAAAATTCTGCCAAAAATCAAAAAATCATCGGATTTCAATGATTAAAAAAGTATTTTGAAGATAAAATCATAACGAAGAGATTGAGCGTAGAGTGGAGTACCAAATCCTATAGGAAAAAAAGTTGTCGATGATTAAGTGAAAAAAATTTTTTGTGCCCTAAAATCCAAAAAAAAATTTGGATTTTCAACATTTTTCTTAATGGTCTATTTTGATATAATTTGATCCCCTGAGCACGAGTCTACCATTTATTTTCTCCAAAACCCAAAATTTCTATGAAAAATCGTAAAAATCGTGTTCCCAGAAATTTTTTACGATTTTTTCATGAAAATTTTGGTTTTTGGGGAGAATTAATGGTAATAGTAAGAGGAATGAAATGTAGCATGAAAGAAAATCATGCTTCAAGTAAAAAAAAACAACAAACCCAAACAAACCCAAAATTTTCATGAAAAAATCGTAAAAATCGTGTTTCCAGAAGGTTTTTTACGATTTTTTCATGAAATTTTTGGGTTTTGGGGAGAATCAATGGTAATAGTAAAAGGAATGAAATGAAGCATGAAATAAAATCGTAACGAGTCAATGAAAAACTGGGTATTTCAACTGAAATTGAAATATCCAGTAAAATCGATCGTGTTTTTTTTTTAATGGTGTAAAAAGCAAGTAAAATGGCAAAAAGTTTGGAATTTCTGAATCACCCGGTACACATAATCAGCGAATACACATATAGCATTCCATTGCGAACTTCGCAAGCTGTTACCCTCGACGCCGCAATAATACGATTTTCACGAATGGTCGACTTCGAACTCTAATTAATCTGATTTGCTGAGGCCGGGTGGGTGCGGGTGTGCCTTAGCTTTTGGCTCACGTAACGTACAATGGATATATACGTCTATACGTATCCATACGTATGTGTTGGCAATTACCGTTTGTTTAATCCCGAGCATTAGTAAGCTACTGGGTCAGCTGAAGAAGCGTCCAGGAGTTAGAGTATCTTGGCTGGACTTTGTTCGTACAAACGTGCACGTATATCAACGTAAATGCCATCATGCCTAATCCATTTAGGAAAAGGAAAGCTTGAGAAAAGATTACTAGTTTAAAGCCGGAAACAAATCGAATTCTATTTCCACGATTTTTCATGGTAAACCAGCTGACAGTGTAAACTTTCTTTTAGTTCGCATTTACTCAACTTACCATGAAGTATGTTTGCATAAGTTATGAAATTTTGGGCTTTAATGACGACGCCAAAGTTGGACAAAGCGAGTTAACGGTTTTGTAACGGTTTCACGTGGCAATCGCGAATTCTTCAGTGATGGGAAACACGAAAGTGACTCCAGCTTCGTACAGCTTTAGAAGTAGCCTTTTTGCTGCAAAGTCCTTCAAAAATTGACAAAGCTATACTCGAAGTTCCATGGAACAAACTCCATCATGGAATTTCCATTCGATCAACTCTATAACCCACCAGACCAGATTTTCCAGCTGATTTCATTGGACAAAGTGTCTCCAGCTTCGTCCAGTTTCAGCTCTATCCCTTTTGATGCAAAGTCCTTCAAAAAAATGGCAAAGCTATACTCGAAGTTCCATGGAACAAACTCCATCATGGAATTTCCATTCGATCAACTATATAACCCACGAGACCAGATTTTCCAGCTGATTCCACTGGACAAAGTGTCTCCAGCTTCGTCCAGTTTCAGCTCTAGCCCTTTGGCTGCAAAGTCCTTCAAATATATATAATCCACGAGGCCAGCTCTTCCAGCTGATTCTACTTGACAAAGTGTCTCCAGCTTCGTCCAGTTTCAGCTCTATCCCTTTTGCTGCAAAGTCCTTCAAAAAAATGGCAAAGCTATGTTCGAAGTTCCATGGAACAAACTCCATCATGGAATTTCCATTCGATCAACTCTATAACCCACGAGACCAGATTTTCCAGCTGATACCACTAGACAAAGTGTCTCCAGCTTCGTCCAGTTTCAGCTCTATCCCTTTTGCTGCAAAGTCCTACAAAAAAAAAAAAAAAATGGCAAAGCAACAAAAATGGTATGGGTACTCGAACTTCCAGAGATCAAAGTCCTCCAAACGCAATATCGATTCATGGTTGGATTCGTTCGATAAAAACCAGTACGAAAAATGCGTTCAAAGTTGGGCAGTTTTTGTTGACCTCGAAACGAGTGTACCTTAAAGGCGTACCCGGCCGAGAGTTGGAACATAATTAAGCGGGAACCCGCGGCGGGTTTACTCGTATAATCTACGATATTGCTTCGGTTGGCGACCGTCGGTACTTGTCCCCTGCGTGTAGCTTGTACACTCTCGTGTAATCGGATTTTGTCTCGACGCAGAACACGGACAAGTGTCCGAACCTAGAATGAAAATCCGAGGGTGGTTGTACCAAATTAGTCCTCCGACTCGTTTCACTCAACGGGAAGCTTTGGCTACGCGTTATTCGCGTATGGATATATGGAAATACCTGAGAGAAAGAGAAACCCACCACCAGTCGGAGAAACCCCAATAGGGTGACTGTAAACGCGAGTACAGGGTAAACTTGTAAGTGGCAAAATAGAGTTTGCTCAGTCCCTGCTGGTTGTGACAGTTTAATTAATATCTTTCATCGCCGAAGGAGGGAGAGAAAAAAAACATGGTGGGAAAGAAAGAAAGTTGGTAAACTCCTTCTCACTCTATTTCACGTTCACATTTCCGTTGGGACGAAAACGTGCCGAGTCACCATTGCGCACTTGAACTCTGGGCTCTTCTTATCCCTCTATCTTTCACTACCAACACTGACTTTCTGTTACCTTTCTCTCACTCACTTTGAACCTGACGTAGTTTCAGAGTTCTTCCTTCTTTCCTCCCTTCCTTCCTTCCTTCCTTCCTTTTTCTTTTCACTTTTCCCTCGATATGCTGAAAAAGGGTCCAAAGTGGAACCTTGCAAAAAACTTACGACACCACCCTTTTTTTTTTTTCTACGTTTCTACACTCGACCTTTAGCACAGATGTGCAATCGTCGCGGTTCCGCAATCTCTTCTGAATTCTTCGCACTTTTTCGCGGTACTCGCGTACACTTTTGTCACTTTCTTTACTTTCGTCTCCCAGTTTCCCACGAGCTATCTTTCTCTCTCCCTTTACTTCTCTTTTCTTCTCTCCCTCTGTATACCTGTCCAAGTCCAAGGTCCTGATATTAGGCTGTTACGTTCGCACTTGAATCTTCGTATTTCAAGCTCTGCGGTACCATATTTACTCGGATTTATTCGTTCACATTTTTTATCTTTAATTTCATCTTTAATTTATTTATTCTGTAACTTCAGATATTGAAAAGTGAGAATGCAAAAGAATGAGTTTTTTGAAGAAATAAAACTGAAGATTGAGTGAGAAGTATAACTGTTGAAATGTGCATTTATTATTAACTGTCTTACTTATTTAATCTAGTTAATCTAGTAAAAATAGTTTCACTTATTTAATCTAGTTAATAAGGCAATTTAATCTAGTTAAATATAATGAAGTTTCGAAGAATTATAATAAAAACATTAAACTGAAGATGAAAAGGTAAAAAATAAAAAAAGAAACGTAAGAAGAACGAATGTAAGAATAATAAAAAACGTAATAATAATAATAATAATAATAATAATTCAACCGAGTGCCAAAGAAGAAAATAACAAAAATAACAACGACAAAATAATAACAAAATAAACAAAAATAACAGAACAAACAAAAGTAACGAAATGAACAAAAATATAAAAAAATAAACAAAAATATCGAAAATGTCAGTATAGCCAATAAAAATCATGGAAAATATCGATTAAGTGAAAAACATCGAATATATGGGAAATAAAAATATAACGTAAGAACCATATATAGTTACCTACTTTTGACGATTAAAAATAGTTCAAATTATCATTATTTTTGCGAAGTGTACTCGAGTTTGGCCGATAGTTAAACCGGTGGATAATAAGTTCAATGAATCAATGAATCCGTCGAAATCATTCTGCCTTTTCGTCGCATACGTATATATGCACCGAACTGTGTGCGGTTTCTAATGAAAGCGCGAAAAGGTCTCTCGGGTAGGTGGATGTTGGCCGACACAACGGGTACTTTTACCACTGCCACAGTGGCGAGAGTAAGGGAGAGGGCAAAAGTTTTTCGCGGTCGACCAAACCGCGACTTCCGGCATTGCTATATTTTGGGCGTGTAGATGTAGATGGGCTTTTGGAAACGCGTCGAGCTCGACAATTAGTCGAGCCGTGCGCCTCTTGCCCACCTCGTTGACAACCGCTCCGTTAAAACGTATACCTGTATACTTCGAGGACCGCTTGCGGAACAGCAGCTTTCTGATTCACTTTGGAAAACGAGCCGCGCAAGGCTGAATGAGGGAAAAGTGGGGAGATAAAGAGAGGCTGAAGAGTTGTGCGAGCAAAAATTAGCTCGGACGATGTTTCCGAGGGGAGATATCACTTAGCACCCTCTTCAACACCGCTAATGATATTAAGGTACTATTCCTCGATGGGTATTTCGAAAAAAACCCCAAAGTTTTTTGAAAACTTATTGTTTTAATGTTTGTTATTATTTTTTGTTTTATTGTTTATTATTTTGTTTTGTTTTATTGTTTATTGTTGTTTTATTGTTTAGTATTATTTTTTGTTTTCTTGTTTAGTATTATTATTTGTTTTATTGTTTAGTATTATTTTTTGTTTTATTGTTTATTATTTTGTTTTGTTTTATTATTTATTAATTTTTTTGTTTTATTGTTTGTTACTGTTTTATTGTTCATGATTGTGTTATTGTTTATTATTGTTTTGTTTTTCATTATTGTTTCTTGTTTTATTGTTCATTGTTCTTTCGTTGTTCATGATTGTTTTATCGTTTATTGTTCTTTTGTTGTTCATGATTGTTTTATCGTTTATTGTTCTTTTGTTGTTCATGATTGTTTTATTGTTCATTGTGCTTTTGTTGTTCATGATTGTTTTATCGTTTATTGTTCTTTTGTTGTTCATGATTGTTTTATTGTTCATTGTGCTTTTGTTGTTCATGATTGTTTTATTGTTTATTGTTCTTTTGTTGTTCATGATTGTTTTATTGTTTACTGTTCTTTTCTTTTTCATGATTGTTTTATTGTTTATTGTTATTTTGTTGTTCATGATTGTTTTATTGTTTATTGTTCTTTTGTTGTTCATGATTGTTTTATTGTTTATTGTTCTTTTGTGGTTCATGATTGTTTTATTGTTTGTAATTGTTCTATTGTTCATTATTGTTTGGGTTTTATTTATTGTTCTCGATAGAACAATAATACATTAATTTTTCAAGAATTTTTTAGTTAACAATTCTGTTGTTATAAAAAGTCCGAATTTAACATGCTCGGTTATGAGAAAACAGCTTCCGCAGACCGATTGCTGAACGAATGGATCGAAATCGTCCCAAATTTGGAATATGTTGTATCCTCCTTACAATCGAACCAGTGATTGGGCTTAGTTTCAGATAAATCAATCGTGTTCTCGCGTTTCGCTGTCGATTTAGAAAATAGTCGAAGATTTATTGTTACGATTATTTATTGCAACGATTGCAATAATCAATCTTTGAAAAATTTGTTTATTTGGCTGTCAATTCATACGGTTTTAGCGCGTAGCTGTCATATTATACAATTCCTAGTGTTTAGCTGTCAATTTATAAAGTAGTGAAAGATTTTTTTTCTACGATTGCAATTAGCAGTAATTGGAAAAATTAATTATTTATTTGGCTGTCATTTTATAAAATTTATAGGATTTGACTGATGATTTCTTTATTTTGGCCCAAATTTTAGCCCAATGATCAGTGACACGCCGTCAATATTAAATTATTACAAGAAAAAAGGACTATGTCTTCCATGACATGGAATTTCTCGATTTTTCAGTTCAACGTTTTATCAAGCGAAGTTGAAGGACCAATCGGAGGAAACTGCAGCTGGAATTCCTCCGGGCTGGATACTCACTCTCGATTCTAAACCACCTTCCCACATTTCCAGTGTCAATTTGCACTTCGGATCAGCGCTTTTTTTGCCCGGACTCGAAGAAACTTTTTCAACGAGCCTGGATCACGACGGAGCTGAGTGCAGCAACTTTTCTATCGACGGACTTTTCCTTGACTTCTAAAAGGGCGTAAATCTTACAGGAGTCCTAGACATAAATCCACTATTTTATAAAAGTCTGAAACATTGAAATTTCTCCTCAGCCAATCGTCTACAAATTCAAAATCACGTATTTTGACTTCCAAAAAAAATCCCCTAAACGTTTCCCAACCAAAATATAGAGTAATAATAAAATACCATTTTTTCAATATTTATGTAAAAACATTTTTTTTTAAATTATTGTTTGATATTTTGAATCCTAAAAGGGCGTAAATCTTACCGGAGTCCTAGACACAAATCCACTATTTTATAAAAGTCTGAAACATTGAAATTTCTCCTCAGCCAATCGTCTACAAATTCAAAATCACGTATTTTGACTTCCAAAAAATATCCCCTAAACGTTTCCCAACCAAAATATACAGTAATAATAAAATACCATTTTTTCAATATTTATATAAAAACATTTTTTTTTAATTATTGTTTGATATTTTGACTCCTAAAAGGGCGTAAATCTTACAGGAGTCCTAGACATAAATCCACTATTTTATAAAAGTCTGAAACATTGAAATTTCTCCTTAGCCAATCGTCTACAAATTCAAAATCACGTATTTTGACTTCCAAAAAAAAATCCCCTAAACGTTTCCCAACCAAAATATAGAGTAATAATAAAATACCATTTTTTCAATATTTACGTAAAAACATGTTTTTTTTTAAATTATTATTCGATATTTTTGTGATTTGTGTATTTTGCTCAACGAAATATCTATCACGAACAAGATTGATCCTGTTCTTTCCGACAGACTCTCCATCAGCTTCTCGCTGGCTGGTGCTTCATAAATTTCGATTTTTCTCGAAGCCGATTTCGTTCAGACCTGATCGACCCGATCCCCACATTCAAATCCTTCGACATTCATAGCTGTATCGCGTTATCAATCGATATAAAAAACAACACGAAAAAAAAACCCAAAAATAAAAAAACCAAAAAGAAATAAAACGTAATAACAGCATCCATCACTGGTTCCAATGTCGAGTGTTTAATTTCTTTTTTTCGCTCTCTTCCCCTCGATCTTTCTCGGTGTCCAATGGGACTATCGGGTATCAGGGTAATGGAAGGATGTATACACATGAATAAGAGATTACAGACGTTTGTTTGGGTTTGTGTTCGAATCCTTCGACATTCAAATCCTTCGTCGTTCAAATCCTTCGTCATTCAAATTCTTCGACATTCATAGCTGCATCGCGTCATCAATCGACATAAAAAACCAACCCAAAAAAAACCCAAAAATAAAAAACCCAAAAGAAATAAAACGTAATAACAGCATCCATCACTGGTTCCAATGTCGAGTGTTTAATTTCTTTTTTTTTCGCTCTCTTCCCCTCGATCTTTCTCGGTGTCCAATGGGACTATCGGGTATCAGGGTAATGGAAGGATGTATATACGTGAATAAGAGATTACAGACGTAACGATTCGTTTTCGACGGTACCGAATGGAGTTCCGGAAATGTTATAACGGTTCTCTCGGTGTTGGTGAACAATCCTATTGGAAAAGGACTAGGTGGTAAAATGGCGTAGCGAGGGAAAGAGGAGACGGTTGGTTGGATGGGCTACGAGACTAGACCATACATCAACACGTATGTGTATGTAACAGACTCGGGGTCTCTCTCGTTCTATCGTGTCGCGTGCGAGGATAAATCAATTAACGCCAAAGTAATTGCCGGGTCCCGCGCAAACGCCTATATACGACCAATCCGTGAATCCAGCGTAAACGCTGGATTCACAGACGCGGCGCGAACGCCTACACGAAGGTACAGATATGACTGTGCCAGAGTGGAACTTCACTAAAGATACATGTGTGATGGATAGCAATTGAGGAATGCTTACTATTGTCCTCCAAAGTGAGATCCCGTTGCGCAACCTCGCTCGCACCCGTAACGACGTTTCCACCTCCGGTTCTCCCGCCGTTACTACTTCCGGTCCCACGAACGTTTCTGCTGCTAATTGCCGCGCTGAGATTCGTACTATACTCTTCGAGAAGTACGTAGCACAGTAATAGCCGTGCCACACTCATTCTTGAACACACAAAGAGACAAAAGACACCGTTTTATTGGAATATCGACGATCGGACGTTTCCAACGACCTATCGCATCGTTTGAAACTTTTTTTTTTGTTTTTTTTTTTGTTTTGTTTTTTTTTTCAGTTCTTGGCACGAAATTCTTAACGATTTTTCGCTCAAACGAAACATTGTATCATTCGAGGTTTGCGGGTTTGGTATACGGGTTTGGTTTGCGGGCTTTGATCACGAATTCCGACGTTGAGAAACTTCTGAACGTTTTCGGAATTGGAAAACAAACTGATTTTGAGTTTTTATTGGAATCGAATCGAAATCGAAAGAATCGAATTATAAATCGAAAGACAATAAAATTTTATTTTATTCTTTGGGTTTGTTTGGGTTAATAATAGTAACCCAAACGTAATTAATAATTCTTTGTTTATTATATTATTATTGTTATATATTATATTATTATTGGAATAAAACAATTAATTAATAGCAATTAATAATATATAGATATTGTTATATATTAAAATACCTTATTTATTATTATTTATTGTTATTGGTATACTTGCGGCTTTGATCACGAATTCCGACGTTGCGAAACTTCTGACCGTTTTCGGAATTGGAAAACAAACTGATTTTGAGTTTTTATTGGAATCGAATCGAAATCGAAAGAATCGAATTATAAATCGAAAGACAATGAAATTTTATTTTATTCTCTGGGTTTATTTGGGTTAATAATAGTAACCCAAACGTAATTAATAATATTATTGTTTATTACATTATTACTGTTATATTATTCATTATTGTTATATATTATATTCTATTATTATTACAATAAAACAGTTAATTAATAGCAACTAATAATATATAGATATTGTTATATATTAAAATACATTATTTATTGTTATTTATTGTTAAAAATCAATCGAATAATAAAAATTAAAGCGATAACGGATTTTCGGTCCAAACATCAGTGTTGGTGTATTAAATGAAAAATCAGTTTGATTTTCATAAAAATAATTGATTTTTAGTTTTGATATCAGTATTCGGTTATGTTAATACTAATTTTAGTTATTCAGGCATATTAATAGCTTAGATAATGTAATCAGTTTGATAGGACTTTTTTTGCGATATGTTTTTTTATAACCGATAAAGCGATGCAGTTTTCTTGATTTTTTTTTTCCTCTGAATGATCACCAGTCGGCACAAAGCTCAATCCAGAATTATGATTGTAGCTTACTTTATGCGAAAACTCGCACAGACTCGAAACCTCATCGATCTTCGGCTTGTAATCATTTCCAAAGTGTCAGGGATTTCCGCAGCGCAGCTTTCATTCACGCAATGTGTGTATGGTCTATCCCCCCACCCTAACTTGTCGAGCAGGCATTTTTGTCATGTAGGCGAATTTTTTTTTTCGAATCCCTATAATATATTGACAAACGTAAAAACCTGATTGGTTTTTTTGAATTTCTTTTAAAAGAATTGAAAAAATGTTCGATTTTTGAAGCGCTAAAAGAATTGAAAGAATATTCGATTTTGAAAACCTTCAAAGAATTTAAAAAATGTTCGATTTTTGAAACGTTAAAATAATTCCGAAAATATTCGATTTTTGAAATGTTAAAAGAATTTTTTAAATATTCGACTTTTGAAACGTTAAAAGAATTCAAAGAATAATCGATTTTGAAAACGTTGAAAGAATTTTTAAAATATTCGATTTCTGAAACGTTAAAATAATTAAAAAAATATTCGATTTTTGAAACGTTCAAACAATTTAAAAAATGTTCGCTTTTCGAAACGTTTAAAGAATTTAAAAAATATTCGATTTTTGAAACGTTGAAAGTATTTAAAAAATATTCGACTTTCGAAACGTTGAAAGAATTGAAAAATATTCGAATTTCGAGACGTTAAAAGTTTCAAAAAAATATCCAATCGTACAAGAATTATATTATTGTACTAAAAGGACATTTTTCTTTATAGTCATAGCTAATTTATAGATATTCATTCGAATATCAATAAATTTATGGTTTGTTTGGGTTTGTTTGGGTTTTCCAACAAAAAATAAAAATATCCACTGTTTTTTAAATTTAGTATTTGAAATACAATTTTTATGACGAGAACGTGTCGTGATACGTTCGGATTAAATTATACAAAATACTATGCCTGTGTACAGCTTGTTATGACTCATTTTTGAAAAAAAATGGTTTCGTCTTTTAATCAAATGTAGAAGTTGAGGCATCGGAATATTTTGTCAGAAATAGAGTAGTCAAAATTCCAATTTATTTTAATTTATTTTATAATCATTTCACTGTCGTCACGTTTCGAATTTAATAAATTGTCGCAAAGATCAGAATTTACACACGTTTTTTTTCTCCCACGCTACAAATTGGATATTTGCACGTTGCATCCTCATCATTTTATTCGGTTCGCAAAGTTTCCTCAACGAGGATCCGGCAATATTGAAAAACCGACTTGCTCATCGAGAAAGTTTGGTGAGCCAAATTAAATGATGAGAAAGCAACGTTGAAGTTTTCCAATTTTTCTCTTACACTCCCCCTCCGCAGTTTTCGGAGAAACTTTCCTACTTTTGAAAAACAAGATATCTTTTCTGAGTTTTTTTTTCTATTTTCGATACGCAATGAAGAATATGAATTCAACTTTATGAGAACATATGTACGATCTTTTTTTTTTCTTTTCGAGAAGGTAAAAAAACATAAACATATTTGATCTATGTTTTACAAAATATATTTTTTTAAATACGTACTTTGAAAAAAATGTATTTGCTTATTTTTATATTATTTATTTCAATGAGAAAATATTTAATTTCTATAATAATAATGATTATTAGATAAATAACTATCTTTAATATTATACTATAAAAATGAATATTTAAATTAAATAAGTAAACAATTAAATAATTTATTTTTTATCAAATTATTCATAAAATTAATGTGAATATTAATGAATTAAAAATTAATTCTAATGATAAATTATTTAATAATCAATTCAATTATATTATATTATAAAAATTACTATATTTCTAAATGCGTTTTTTCAAAGTTACTTTTTACATTATTTTCACATACGATTTGTCTATTACCAAGTGAAGGGAATAAAATGGTAAATACTTTTGAAATTTTTGTGAATAATGGAAAAAAAAATATATCCTCGTCCGTTCTCCGGAAAGAAATGGGAAAGATCAACACGAGATGGTACGACGTCGATTCCACCTGAAAAGTCTCATGCGTACTGCATGTACGCGACACTCTTCCATAACACTTATTGCCGTGTGCAAACGATAAATCGTCGACGTGAGCTTCGAGATTCTTTACTTCCAGAATATCGCGAGAACTCTCTCTCTCTTTCTCTCTCTTTCTCTCTCTTTCTCTGTGACTCTTCGAAACTTGCCATAGCTGATAGACGATGGACCGTCCATCACGAGGAATTCGATCTTCGAATATCGTCGTCTCTCACTTTTTTTTCTCCTCAGATTTTACATTGATATATGTTTGCTTAAGATCCCCTTTAAATCATGCTTTCCTTCTCCTCCCGAGGAGAGGAACTTCATATTCGAATGAGCCTCGATTTGCAACGGTGTATCACCGGTTTTGATTATCAATGACGATTTATCAACCGGCTGAAGTTGCCCCGTTATCAATTCGTCGCTTCCTTCTTTTCAAAGCCCAATATTTCAACATTACAACTGTCGGTTTTTTCATCGAATTCAATAAAAACTAGCGATCGAAGAATCGGGAGTCATCATGAATAAATGTCATCAAGGATAATTGCGACTGGCAAGTTTCGTCAGGATTTAATTTAGCTGTACGAAGAGACAATTTGACCAAACCCAAACCTACGCAAACTGCGAAAACTGCTTGTACGAAAAAAGATCAGATTCCGAAAAAACGAGAGTTTGGGTTTGTTTGGGTTTGTTTGGGTTACTAATGAATTGGCTTCCTAATGAAGTTTTAGCCGAGCAGGAATTTATTAGATATTTAATATTATAATTTTATAATTGTTTTATATTTGTTATTAAAATATTTGTATTCTCTTTCTAAAATAGGTAATCAAATAAATAAAAAATATCAAATAATATTAAATAATATTGATATTTTTATTGATTTCTATTCCTCTTTTTCTATTCCCTGAAATAGTTTCGAAAATAATTGAAAATATCGAATAATACTTAAACGAGTATAATTTACTTGATTACTTGATATTTCTATTTGGAGTTTGTCGGAACCCAAAAGAGATATCCTTACGTGATGTTGTGCACAAATTTATTGGGGAGCACCAAGATGGAACCACATT
>JAPYZJ010004765.1:0-12903 GCA_030522765.1 Ophioninae sp. B BG-2022a
AAAAATTGGAACTCGAGAAGAAAAACAAAGAAATGTAAACACCCACATGGGTATACATGGAATAAAAAGGAATAAAGGAACCCCCCCATTATTATTATTCTAGGAGCAATTTAATATTGTGAGGAATAATGCGAATAATAAAAAAGGACAAAAATAAGGACGAAAAACAAAAATTAAAAAATTTCAAATTATAAAATTGATCAAGAGCCGAATCCAAACATTTGTGAGATTGAAATTCATAAATTTGGCGAGATTCAAATGAAAGAAGTTGTCAAGATTCAAATTAAAAAATTTGTCAAGGTGCAAATTTAAAAAAGTCTCGAGATTCAAATTAAAAAATTTGTCAAGATTCAAATTAAAAAATTTGTCAAGATCCAAATTTGAAAGTTGTTCAAGATTCAAATTAAAAAATTTGTCAAGGTACAAATTTAAAAATTTGTTAAGATTCAATTTTAAAAATTTGTTAAGATTCAAATTTTAAAATTTGTTAAGATTCAAATTTTAAAATTTGTTAAGATTCAAATTTGAAAATTGTTCAAGATTCAAATTAAAAAATTTGTCATAGTTCCACGATAGCTCGTAGTCGAGGAGAGAGAAAGAGACCCAGAACGAGGGGAAAAGAGAAAGAGAGAGAGAGAGAGAGAGAGAGAGAGAGAGAGAGAAAGAGAACGAGATCTTGGAGATCAGTGCGTGCTCGTTCGCAATCTCACGTGCAGGGTCTAATTTTCCCAGTGCACGCTCTGCAGTATTGCTCGAGGCGTCCACCCCCTCCCCGCCCGCCAACCTTCGCCGCTTTTTCAACGGATCCTTCGTGTATTTCTCTACTTTTATAAAGTACCGTTGGGGTGGGGGGGGGGGGGTGAATTTCTCGCATGCAGCTCCACCACTTCTGCCAATATCAGAGAATAAAGAACGTGATGCTCGCGGGAGACACACCTTCCGAGGAGTGATCTCATCCCGTTGTGAGAATCCACCCTCACCTTTATCACTTCTTTCCACAATTCCCACCCCCCTGCCCCATGGCTATCAACACCCCGACCACGAGCTAGCACTTCCCTCGTTATTCCGTTTCTCTTCGTTACATTGGTGGGAAGATACCATTGGAGATTTCTGTATGGGGAGGGCGGATTTTTTAAGGTGGATTGTCCGGGACTCATTGTTCGAACTCGAGTTTCCAGTCGGTAGTGCACGAGACCCCATCGATCGTTTATTTCGACCCGTTCTTCTCTGGGCTCCAAAATTTACGACGACCATTCTGTTTTATTTTATATCAGGGGATTTACAGTATTTAAAAAAGAATTGTTTCAAAATACTTTTCGTTCGCAGTTTTGGTTGGCAATGAGTGAAAAATGAATTGAATGTTTTTGTTTTGATTTGTTTTACGGTTTTTTTTAAACTTTGTTTTCGAGGTTCACGAATTTTTGTGTGTATGTAATTTTTGCGATTGATTCGTTATTTGATTTTATAGTATTTTGTTTAATCGGTATAAAATATTGGTAATGTGAAAATATTAGTTTTTAAATATTTATTGTTTTTATAATATGTATGCTGGATCGGTTAACTATCGATCTGATTTTCAAGAATATCACTTTCCGAATGATTGAAAAAAACTTTCGTTTCGTAAGAACGAAGAGGGCGTCGTCACGATCAAAACGCATTTTTTTGTAACGTCGTATGACAAAAATTGGCTGAGATATCGCGTGCTGAGCTTGATGCTGAGCTAATGGCTTAGCGGCTGATTACGTGATTCAAAATAAGGAGCCTGGAGTCTCTTTAGGAAAATATAAAATGCGATTCGATAATTTTCCAATATTGTTATACCATATTCGGGATTCGAAGAAAATAAAATCGGGCTTTAGGAGTGCTGTAACACAGTTAGCTCAGCATGAGGCTCAGCACGCGATATCTCGGCCAATTTTTGTCGTAAGACGTTGAAAAAAGAATCGTTTTGCTCGGCATGACACACTCTACGCGTTCACCATGGAAACTCCGATATTCGCGAATTACCCGATACACACATATATATATATATATATATATATATATATATACATATACGAAGACATTTCTCGGAATCTTCTTGATAACCGAACGAATGGAATACTTGAGTTCACTCGACTTTTCTTTCCTCCCCTCGTTCTTCAGACATTGGCATCTACCCTGGAAAGATCGAGGAGCCGAGATATTTTCTTACCTCATTCCTCCTGTCTATTCTCCCTTTCAACCCTATTGTGCATTATCGATAGATTTTTCCGCAACGAATTTATTCGCTGACTGTTCCGCACGGTCGAGCTTTATTTCCTCGCAACTCGTACCTCGGGATTGCGTACTGTTGCCACAATTCGATCACACCTACACGAAGGAAAGCTAAGTGGTGGAGGGGAAGGGGGGGCGTGGAGACATTTTAAATCACAGAAAAAGTGGAAAAAATGGTTTTGATTTTCACGTGAAATTTGATTAAAGCAAAATTAATTTTTATTGGGTTTCAATTTTCTTTGCAGCTTCATAGTTTCACCACCATAAAAAAAGAGGCTGCGTTAAAACATCGAGGACAAAAAAACCTCGTACTCGAACGAATCGTTCTTTATTTATGAATTGGATTACGCTTTCGTGAAAGCACGATTTATCGTTAAGAGGAAAAAAATGAGTTTCGTTGGATTTGAAAATGAATTAAATTTGAAAAATGTTTAAACCTCGATTTGGAACAAGAAAAAATATTTTTTTAGTGTTTACTTTTTTTAATGTTAGTGGGTATTGAAAAATAATGAAATTTTGATAGATTAATTGGCAATGACAATATTACTAATATTTATTTACCTGCACTCTTATAATCTCAAAAAGAATTTCGCTGAGTATTCAACATTTTTAAATATTAATGACTATGAAATCATGAAATTTCACTAAATAAATTAACAATGAAAATATTACAGATCTTTTTTGCTTGCAACTTAATAATCTCAGTCCAAATGATAGAATAAAATAAAATAATTTGTTAAATGTATATAAAATAGCAGTAAATCTGTATTTTTCGTTAAAATCAAGTGAAAAAAAGTAAATCCATAAAAAAACAAACAAACCCAAACGAAATAAATGCTTAAATGTATAAAAAACCGAATTTCCCACTGGCAAAAGATAAATTGGTATCGTGTTTACGGATAAATCATTATAAACAAAAACGATTGAACAACCGAAAAATTAATTTAATCCATTCTCACAGTTCCCTCCCATAAAAAAAAATCTTTTTTTAAATCTTCGATTGCAACCTCGATGGAAGTAAAATCGTGTTATTCGTGCAAACGGCATCGGTTCGAAGACGCCGCAGGAAAAAGAAGGAAAAAAAAAGAAAAAGAAGACTGGAGTAGTGGGACCGGAGAGGGGGCAGAGACTTTGCATAAAATTGCAATTTCCCGATTCGCGCACTCCCAATCGATTATTCCGTCTCTTTGATTCCTACCGTGTGTATCCGTACAATTGTGTTAACCCAATATCCAATCAGGTCTGGGCATATTCAGTCCTCTTCGGTTCCCGCCTTTGTGTTCGCAGTTTCTACCGATATGATGCCTATTATTGCAACAGCTGTGGATTCGCGTGTGTGTACTCGGTTGACTCGCGCTATAAGATCACGTGCAGGCTATACGGTAAATGAATTCGCTTTCCTAGCGAGTCCCGGAAATCCCCCCCTCCAACCATCGTCTCTCGCCAAAGCCTGTTTCTCTCTTACTCTCGTATCGATGAACAGTTTGAAAATCATGTTTGCAATAGCGTTTGCGCCAGGCTCGTAATCGCGAATCGACGAGCACAATTTCGTATAGAGCGTCGTATCGGTACCCTATTAGCTCCGATATCTCGACGGACTATCTGGTGAATATCTTGAGTGATATATCCATGTAGAGTATGAATGTGGACTATCGTGGGGTATCGTTTGCGTGGGTTTATCACTTGTGTGTGTAACACTGGATATCAGGTGGCTGGGTAACGGTCGAGGTTTTGAGATTGAGAGTTTGTAGTGGTTTATGCAGGAAATGGACGAGCAGAATTTGAGGGATCGTCTCAGTGTGAGATTTTCAAAAAATCGTTTTTCTTTTGCATTATCGTATAGTATACACTGCTCGAAATATTCTTTCAAATTTTCAAATCGTAATTCAAATTATTACGCGGAATGGTGATTTTCAAAATGGTATCTGCTCTCTGAGGAAGAGTTTTGATGATATCTATTTATAATTTTGAAAGAACATTTTTAACGTCATTGTCTGTAGCGCTTTGGAAACTTTTTTTTTTAATCTTCGTATTTCTTTTTACGAAAAACTGTCGAAAAAGGACCAAACTCGAGACTCTTTGTTGAAATCACCGAAATTTTGTCAATTTTCTAAAAAAAAAACTTCTATAGAGCGATGGAGAATGACGTTAAAAATGTTCTCTGGAAGTTCAAAATAGATATCGTCAAAACTCTTGTTTTGAAAGTGGACATCGTTTTGAAAAACACCATTCCGAGATAAACGCGTTTGAAGATTGACTGGACAGATGTCCCCCTCCGTTCCCTCTCTACAAGAAACGCTGTAGCGACCGTAATAATTTGAATTTCGATTTTAACATTTCAGAGAATGTTTAGAACAGTGTATACTATACGATATTGCAAAAAAAAAAACGATTTTTTGAAAATGTCATACTGAGACGATCCCTTAAGAAAATGGCGAGGGACTGATGATCGGTAAGCAGCCGAGCAGGAATCGGTAAGTATTGAGTCACTGAATCAACGATCGGTAGGTATCTTGTTATTGGGTCAATGATCGGTAAGTAATGAGCGATTGGATCAAAGATCGGTAACTATCGAGCCATTTGATCGAAGATCAGTACGCATCGAACCATTGAATCAATGATCGGTAAGTATTGAAACATTGGATCAATGATCGGTAGGTATCTGGTTATTGGGTCAATGATCGGTAAGTAATGAGCGATTGGATCAAAGATCGGTAAGTATCGAGCCTTTTGATCGACGATCAGTACGTATCGAACCATTGGATCAATGATCGGTAAGTACCCGATCTTCCCTCTTGATTTCTTTGTCCAAAAACACCATAGCCAATAATTCATCACAACATGAATACACTACTATTGAATACAATGTAAATATTACGTAAATATAATATTATCCATTTATATTTTTCCGTAAAACATACGTATTCTATTCACTCGCCGATTTTGGAGAAAAATAAGGTCCGAAAAGGGAACACATGTCACGAGGAAGAATAATGAGAGATGCTAGTTGGTCGGAGTGCCTGAGGATTTATGAGGGTTGGTTCCTCAAATCTAACAAGATACTCCCCCTCTCGTCTCTTCTTTTCTCAGGAACGAAATATAAAACACTGCCACCGTTTCATCCGCACAATCCCTTCGCCAAACCGAAATAGAACCCTTCCTTCCTCTCTCACTCTCCTTCATCCATTTTACTTAATTTCTTACCCTCTACCCTCGCAACTAGAACTCCATACATTTTTTACGATAACCCGCAAGTACCTTCATTTCTTTCCCAATTGCTTCTTCTTCACTTCATATAACCTCTCTTTTTGTCCACCCCCTCCCTTTCTCGCTTGGGACAAAAACACTTCCTCCACCAATGACCCGAAAATATTAATCAGCTGATATATCCATTTGTATATATACGGGGTGTCCCCAAAAAACAATGATAATATAACAGCTTCTAACAGGCCAGCTCGTGATGATCCAAAATAACCAAATTTGATTTTCGATCGATTTTTTAAATACTCCTAATACTTTAGAATTAGAATTTAGAAATCTTGGTCACGTCGTAAATGTTTAGCTTCACTTAGAAATGTTCATTTTTATTTATTCAATTATTGTTATTATTAAATGATTAAATTATTTAACTATTCAATTATCATTATAATTCGATTATTCCAGTATTATTATTTAATAAATATTATTGGATTTCCAATTATTCAATTATTATTAAAAGTTGCGATTTAATCGTTGGCTTTTTTTTTGGACACCCTGTAGAAACTCGAGCATCCCTTTCGAATACGGATTTAATTAGTCGTCTCGCTTTGTTCACAGACCATTCTATCTTGTAATCCCGTTGCGGGGATATTGAGAAGCCGATCGGCTATAAGGGTTTCTTTTTCCTCCCAACAAAGATACTTCATCCTCCTCTGTCCGCAGTGAGCAATAATTCCCCCCCGAGCAATAATTCGCAAACGCACTTCCGCATGAGCTGGAATCGTGAGTCACTAATTTACTATTAGCGAAAACTACATCGATCGTGTATTTGTCGAATTTACGCTAATTAAGCCCAGATAAACTATAATTAACGTTTATTTATTTACTTCGAGAATTGTGTACTCAATGAAGGTCGAGGAGGGTGGGAGTGCGGTTAATATCTTAATCATCCCTATGTAAAGTCAAATTTGTTGAACAATTAACGACAAAATGGGAATATATAAGTGACAATAAAAAATTATTTAAAAAAAAGAATTATTTTGTTATCGTCATTTATTGTGAGACATATATTTTTCAGTTATAAAATCGTAGTATGGAGTGTAGATATATGAGCACGATTTACGAAATGAGCTATACGGTAAACATAAGTGTAAAAAATATTTTAAAAATTTTGAAACTAAAAATCAAAATGTTTGAAATCGACAAATCAATCCGTTTCGAGGGTTTCATGGAAAAAATATATAAGACATTTAGAAAGTAAATTTTAGTATAATCATTTTTCTACGTTTGGAACGTAAAAATATAAAGAAAATTAAAAAGTAGGATTGAAAAAAAAGAAACTTTTCTAATTTTTAAACAAAAAAATATATAAAAACAAATTCAATAAAAATAAAATATCTTAAATAAAACTAAATCCCATTAACATTATTTTGCACTTTAAACGAAAAAAGCTCAACAAATAAATAAAACTATAAATAAATAAACCAATAAAAATAAAAATAAATGCAACTAACTGAAATAAATAAACACATTTATATTTTCGTCGCGTTCGAACCTCAATCACCATGTTTTTTTTAATTTCATCCCCGACGATTTGTCGATACGATTTTCACTCCTCCCCCCCCCCCTCCATCTGACTATTTCGTCGTTCAATTATAATACCTGAATATATTCTTAGCTGACGTTGGCTTCATCATTATTGGGACCAACGAACACGCATCCGCATATTGCGACCGGATCGTGGCGATAGTGCGATAAAGGGTGCTGTATGTATGTGTACAGTGATGGCGGGAGGGAAAGAGGACTGCAACGTTTTAATTGAATTTGCCTCGTACTTCCGTTTATCCGGCAAATCGCAAATTAAACGTCGAGCTTTGCGTCATTACGGATTCCGTCGCCACGCGTAATTAATAACAAGTGATGGGGTCGTAGAAATACAGAGAGAGAGAGAGAGAGAGAGTGAAAAAGGGGGGGAGGGAGGTCACTATCGGTTCCCCATACATTTTGGTAAGGTAACGCGGAGTGCATAAATTAAAATGTCATTCCGGTGATTCGTTGTGTGTACCATCGTGTGCCTGGGAGCATAATCGTTTATAGCCGGAACCGTATCGGCTCTCGTATTGAGCCGAAAATCGACAATTTCATCGCGATTTGTAAAACACGAAGGTTTACCGAAATGGCCAAATTGAATTTGTCAAAGTCTATAAATCGGGGGATTCGAACTGTTTATGTATGCACGTAGGCCTACTACACCCGAACCCCCCCCCTCCCCTCGCGCCCTCGCTCTTTCTCTCGTGACATTTTGAGTTATGATAATTGACGGCAGTATCCATACTGTCGTTGTGACCCTCCCGAACACGGTGGCGGAGTACCGTTATTAATTACTATGTGCAATGAGATCAATTGGCTAAACCACCTCGAACCGATCATTTATTTTATTCCTCGTCGACTACCCGATCCAGACTTCATTCAACGTTGATGTCTGCGGAGTTTACATTTTATCATGAATTCATTAATTCGTGTTTTATATAAGTATAATACGTACAAAAGTTTATTATATATGTACATATATACATTTTTTATAATATATTTGTATGTAGGTTTATTGATTTTTATTAACATTTGTATTTATCATTATTAATAATGCATAAATATCTAACATACCAATTTAATCGAATTTAATCGAACTACAAGAAATGAATTTTCAATGTTGAATTGCAAAAGATTTTTTCGACCGTCCATTTAGCATACTATTTTTTAATGAATCATCTTACCTCACCGAGCCTCCTAATCTAACCAGTTATGATGATGATTATTATTATTGTTGGATTTTTTAAATGTACATATACTATAAATATTTTTGCACAATATTATATTGTATAATATATTGAAAATGCTGTATATATTATAATTATGACAAAATCATTATTATTTATATTATTATTGTTATTATTAATGTTGTCGGTATTCGAAAGTTCATTTCAATTGTCAATCATTTTAAATTCAATTAGATGATTCAATTAAATTGCCAAATTTAATGATATATTCATTTATATATCGAGAATATTTGTATTATTATACATCTATATATATAGATAACAAATATTCTGATTCGACGTGACTTCATAATAGTTACGATCTTTGTTAATTAACTAAACCTGTATTATCGATGCAATAAATATAGTTGGAAACTTCTACCAACTTCTATTATTGCTTTACAGATAACTGTCTTTCTATAACTTTCTATAACTGCTATTATTAGATAAATAATACGTGTTGATTCAATCGGAAAAATATTATCAGAGAATATAATCGTGGCCTGATTTCGGTCTCCTTCCGTCAATATTGTTGATGTCTCGTGCGGCTATATTCATTCAGGAGTGTTTGGCTTGTCCTGATGTACTTAGGGGAACCCTCCAAGTGTTTCAACGATGTTCGCATTTTCAGTCGTCGTGACAACGGAAACGAGAATCAATTTATTTTCCAAGCTCGCACAGCACGATAAAGTTAATTTTTGTACTCGGGAATGTGGATGGACATACATCCCTATAGGCTGATTCACAATTAGCAGCGATTCCTCCCGTGTTCATACAGTGTGTGTCGTCTCGAGAAAATTTGTTTTTGACCACGAAAAGTTTATTCGAAGATCCATTATTTTACGAAACCAATTTTAGTCTTATTATCTCAGCCAATTTTTATCGCAGAAATACGAAAAGAAAAGATTTTTCGTCACTAAAAAAATCTGATGAAAAAATAGAATTAATTTTTTTGTAATCAGAAAAATGTTTCTCTCTTTGAAGAGAAACACGATTTTCTTGATGATGAAAAAAATAATTCTGTCCCCGATAAAAAATATTATGAATTTTTGTTAAAAAACAATGACGAATTTCAACCTTCTTATTTAAAATCGAGCTACTGTAATTGAAATTATGACGAATCGGTTTTTTCGAAACGATTTTTCACGTAATATTTTGTTGAAAAGTCTCACTCAAAAAGCAACGGCGATATTTCGGGTGACCAGGTTAAACGGTCCACCCTGTATGTTATATTACGTGAATCGCCCAAGAAAAAGTAAAATTTAAAAATGGAAACAAATTCGCGCTTTCGCAGTTGCTCTGTCACAGGATTTCTATTTAAAACAAAATTAAAAGTTTCGCAAGCTTGTATTAAAAAATGAGAAAAAAATTCGCGCATGCGCAATTACTTATCGCGAAATTTTTATTTAAACGAAAATTAAGCGTTTTGTAAAATGTTATCCAAAAATAGAAAAAAAAAATTCGAACATGCGCAATTGCTATGTAACGAGATATTTATTAAAAAAAAAAATTAATAAATAAGCATTTTGGATGCAACGAAACAGCCTGTACGTGTGACGAAGGGAAATCTAATGGCTGTGAATAACCGGGTACGCGTGTGTACAAAAGTGTGTATAGGGTGTGGGTTTGTTTGAGTTTGTTTCCCACGAGGCTCGTGGGTCGCGCCGGATCGAACGTACTCGTTACTACTGGAGCTCGGGGAATGCCCGTGAGAGCAAGTGATTGCGGTCCTCGAGGAGTAGTAGTAACCGCACAAGTCAGACATCGCCCGGCGGACTTCGGCCTCGACGAGTGTCCCGAACGAAAGAACAACAAAATTAAATTGAAGGAAAAATAAAATTGAAACAGCAACAAAACAGAAGATAAAAAAAAATTCTTTTTAATTGAAAAAAAAAAAAAAACGTTTCGGAAAGAACAATAAAGCAACCAATTGCGGCGTGGAAAAGCGAACGTTGAAAGTCTCATTCAATTATACGTGACCGCGCCACCTCGCGAGAATTCACGCAATGCAAACATACGGAAATGTCCGCGAAATTTCATTACGCTTGAATTCCAACGATGAGATAAAATCAGAATTTTCGAGGTCTTCTAGAATCCTCGACGTTACGTTCTGTTTCTTTATTTATTTATTTTTTTTGTTGTCGTGCTTACATTTTTGCTTTTCACCGAGGACTGACGAACAGAGAAATCGCCTGAGCAAATACGCGAAAAGGAATAAAGCGAACAGATTTACTTGGTACTGAGCAATTAGATACTTTTTTTGTGGGAATTCTTTTCGCGAGAAAATTTATTTGCGTGTGCGGAAAGCTTTTTTGTGTAAAAATTTTTTTTGTGTAAGAAGGATTTTTTTCACGAGAAGTATTTGCTTATGTGAAGATATTTTTTTTATATGAGAATAGCCTTTTTTGTGCGTGAAGAATTTTTTGACGGAGAAGAGCTTTTTCGTCTGAGAAGAATTTCTCTGTGTAAGAAAGGAAGCTCTGGTTTTTTAATGAAACAAATATAATTTAATGCTGCTAACTCGGTTTACGTTAATTCGGTAATTCGACCTATTCCTTGAAAGGGGTAATTTCAGAGGTCATCGAAATGAAATTCAGGACTCATCAACTAAAAAATGTAATTATCAAAAAAATGTAATTGAAAAAAAAAAGAATTTAGATCAATTGGCTCGAGTGTATCATCGTAAATATTGATTTGTCGAGAAAAAGTTGTCGGGATATTTCAAAGAACTCTACCGGGGTTAATTATTTCCGGGGGGTCATTTTCGTTTCACGCACTTTATATTTTTGGAGAACTCACCCCTTTTTTCCTTTTTCTGTTTCCATTTTTCTTTCACTTTCTCTATTTGTCTACTTATCATTATTCACCCTCATTTTTAGCTCCCCCTCAATTTCTCTCCCTTGGTCCGTCCGACGCCATCTTTGATCCTCTTGACCCCCCCCCCCACTCTTTCTTCACCTTTTCGCTCTTTACACACGTCGGGTTCTTACAACCACCATTATTCGCACTCCCACTCAGGCAGACCCGTTTCAATCCAGAAGTAACCTCAACCTCGATCATGACGTCATCACGTTTTTCCAGGATGTCCCTTGAACCCTATCGATCCTCGATCTACCAGATCACAACATGTCTATACGAAATTTTTTGCACCAATGAAAAAAGGATTTTCAGCCTCGTTTCAACATTTTTTTCATTTTACTTGGATACTAATTATAGCAATAAAGATAAACATTTATTTACATGTGTATCGCATATTTTTATCATTAAAAAAATAATAATCAAATGTCTAAAAATTAAATCAAATTGAATTTAGTCGTTACTGTTTTTAATTAAAACGCATTATACAATTGAATTGATCAGTTCAATCCAACAGCTAGAAGAGATGAATAATTATTTTTTAGTTTAATTTTCAGCAAATATTTCTTTTTTAGGCCGTCCATTTAACACTCTTTGTTTTCTCAATCAAGTATCTAACCAGTTTTTACGAATGTTATTATTGCATTTAAAAAAAATGTAAATATAGTATCAATATTTTTATATTGTATTATATAATAAAGATTATAAATATGATATTTATAATAAATAATAATATAAGAAACTTAAATAATAAATAATCTAAAAAATAAAAATAATATAAGAAACGACAACATGTTTGATTTGACAGCATCGGCAAGAACAATTACAAACGAAAGGTTAATTATGTCTATATCAAAGTTCAATAATAAATACCGTCAAAATCAACGGAAATAGTCACATAATTTATGTATCAAAAGAACTCTTTTTTTTCTGCTCTTCCTTTATCTTTTATCGATCGTTTTTTAATACGATGTTGAGCTGTCCATTGATGGCCTGGTCATTGGTGTTGACCAAAGTGTTGCGCATGGATAACACTCTCCAGGATCAGAGGGAAAGAGAGAAAGAGCTGGGGGAGTAGGGCAGAGTAGGGTACCAAGTGTGTACTCGTGCTTTAAGGCCTTAATGGGATTCTATTTACGGGGGTAGCTCTTCAGGCTTTTCTTACCCCTCTACCTTTGCCTTGCCAGGCTCGAACGTCTTCCCTGTTCCGTTCCATTTCGCCTCGGTACGCAAACACTTCGACGTCTCTGGCTCTTAACCTTATTCGTCCCGCGCGCGCATCTTTCGTGCCCTCATCCCATCGACCAACTCAGCCAGTTTTCTCGCGTCTCGAAACATGTACACACGACGAAGAGCCATGTTTGGGAGGCTCTTGTTGACTTTCAGACTTTACGTCTTTGGCGTTAGTCATTCGAACGGGGGTGAGTCCTTTTCAAGAGGGTTAGTTCTTTTCTAAGTGATGGGGATGAGTTATTTCCAAGGGGTTGATTTTTTTCATGAGGGGTGGGGATGAGTTATTTTCAAGGGGGTGAGTTATTTCATGAGGGGTGGGGGGTGAGTTCTTTCTAAAAGGTGGGGGTCGCTTATTTTCTAAGGGATGGGGTAAACTTATTTTTCCAGGGTCGAGGTGGGTGAGTTCTTTTCAAGGGGTGGGGGTGAGTTATGTTCAAAGGAAAGAGGTTGAGTTATTTTCCAAAGGTCGAGGGGGTGAGTTACTTCCTAACCGGTGGTTCGTGAGTTTTTTTTTAGAGATGGGGTCGAGTTATTTTCAAGGGGG
>JAPYZJ010004766.1:0-12902 GCA_030522765.1 Ophioninae sp. B BG-2022a
GGATTTTCTATCGAAACTCGAGAATCAGTTCGGAAAGTAGAATCAAAGAAATTGGAAGCCTGATCGTTTTATCCTCCCACTGGTTTCGGCCACGTTGGAACTTTGCCCAGTAGTTTTTGGACGTTTCGTCCAACGAACAAATATCACGGTAAGTAGCGGGATATTCGAGATCGGGTAGACGAGAATGGAAATGGACACAGCTGAAGAGGAGTCTGGCAAACGGACAGTTTTTTTGTACGTATCCAACGAATACTAGGATATTGCCTGTGTACTGTGTACTTTCCACCATAGCGAATTCATCGAGTCCTAAATTTTAGCCTCGTATTTTACGTATTATATTCCGCGTTGAGTACTATCTCGCGAATGATATCTGCATTAACAATATGGTCACGTGATTCCATGCATTCTCCAACACATCATCGTAGCGGTAGCTCTCACCCGAAGTGCGAATATGCAATGACCATTTCGTCCGCGAATGTTGATTAAATGAGATTCGTCTACGAACTCGTGTGGTGATAATTCATAAGAAAACCATATGCAAAATACATCGAGCGTAAAACGTATCCGTTTTATTTGAAAGGAAATCAGACTGTATACGGAGCATAATTGGTTTTCGCACTAGCAGCAATTGTTCATTGATACGTCGCGGATTCCGTCCAGACGGCGAATTAACGTTGTCTTTTAACATTCATCACTCGGTACAAAACAGTCGAGGATAGATTATCCGAATGCATCCTGATTGAACCTAGTTCGAATTAGCGAAAGTTCAGACAATAAAAATATATAATTATTTATGGGTACATTTTGTGTATGGGAGATAAAAAAAATAAACTTCTATTTCAAAGACAAAAAAAGCAGATTTCTGCTAAAACTTTCTGCTAAAATATGCAATATCTGTGTCAAGATTTTTTTCATGAAAAAATTTCATTTTTTCGTGTTTTTTTTCTATAATTCTTTCAGTAGTTGAATCGCACAGACGACTTAGCGGAACAAGCTGCATAGGGTCTATATACGAAACTAGTACGTAATTAATAAATATTCTATAAGTATTGAAATTTCTATTCGAGTCTAAAGACTATTTACATCTTTTCGTACGGTGTCCGATACTCATGTTCGATTGAGAAACGCGTGTTGTCAGCAACATTGTAAGTTCAAATCGGTCAAAATATGTATAGTAATAAAATTATTAACGGGAAAATAAAAAACATGGTACGTTCGGATTAAACGAGTCACCGTTCGGATAACACAGAGTTTGGATAGTGGTCGTTCGGATAATCAAGGTTTTACTGGAATTCGATACATATATTAATGTTACTGAAGAACGACAAGAAGAAGAGTCAAAAATTCTATTAAGCACGATGAATTGTTATAAATAAACGATGGGCACAAACGTTTATTAATTAATGTTATATTAATTAATGGCCAGGACAAATGGTTACAAATAAATTATAAGGTCGTTTCGGCAGAAGTATTCGATCAAGAAGAATTGTTATCGAGGATCAGGTTGAATTATTGTAAATATATTATCCGAATGAAAATACAATTCTTATCCATTAAACTGTGAGTTTAAAAGGGATCAAGATCAAATTTAAAAAATATATGGCCAGGACGAATTGTCAGAAATAAATTATGAGGAGGAATTGAGGCTAAATGTTCACGATGGATTCTTATAAGTAAACGATCCGGACGTATCGTTATAAATAAAGGATTACGCTGAATATCCAAATCACAAAAACGAATTATTACGAAAAAACCATTAGACTTGTCATACATAAATAAGCACTGTGCATCCTTATAAATAAGTGCGAGCGTACATCGCCAATTTAAATTGCTTTTATATATAATTCAAAAAATACATTTTCAAAAGTAGATTGATAGAGAAAGAGACAGAAAATAACATTTTTTTTCAAACTTTCCACCAACAGTACTTATAAAAATGGTATTCAAACGCAATTAGGTAAAGAAATTGTATACATCGAGCCAAATGAATCTGATTTTTGGATCTTAATAATCCAATTTATCGCAACTCTTCTCCTCAAATGTGTAGAATCCCTGCGTTTCTCTAGTATCAAATATATTAGCACACCTCTGTACACGAATCCGAAAGCACGTAGAGGAAACGCTTTAAATTAATAAATCCGTGCACATGGTACATTAGAGAGTCGAATCGAGAGGATGTAAGTCAGAAAGAGAGAGAGAGAGAGAGAGAGAAAGAGAGAGAGTCACTAGGGAAGCTAATATCGTTGCATTTGGTTACTCTCACTCTAAAATCTTGAGAATCAGCCAATTGCGGAACTCGAGATTTTTATTTTTTAAAGTTTCGAGGACTGTCCTCCAAACAGTCTGATGTCCTGATATCTATCGTTGGATAGATATAGCGCTTTCAAAATGGCTTTTGCACGTATTCACATGCGGATGTATGTACGCGGGGTTACATGTATCTACGTGTATTTAGGCATGACATATTGCAAGCTCGAACAGAGAGCAATGTGTATCCACGAAGGGGCTTTTCCAGCAGCGCGCGAGAGTGGTTATTTGCCCGACGAGTCTAATTAACATAATGAACTGTATGTCCCCGAGTGCGCTTTATAATTCGTCCGGATTTATAGGAATTCTTTTGAACAATGGAATAATGCGTGACAAATATTAAGCTGTTAGCGAAACACATTGAGTCTCGACTGGTAAAGGTATAGAGCACTCTCAAGACACAATAAAATGCAAACGGTGCAAAGAATGAAAAATGTGGATAGCTAATTTGACAGATTTTATATGTGTTTGGCTTCAAGGTGGATGGATATCTCTTCAATATAGTACACCTGTTGACAATTCTATCGGATTATGAAATTAATCATTTCGTACGGCTTTATTAAAGTCCTTTTGGATGGCCAATTATATAGCGTATTTGATTACTGTGTGTAACTGTCTTCAAAAATCGATCCTTACGAAAAAAAAAGTAAATGAATTTACTCGTCAGTTTGGTTCAATAAAATGGAAACGGTGGGGACATAAAAAAGTGAACGATTAATTTGACCAATTTCACCAAACTAGAACCATTCTTGATCAATTTAGTTAACCTGGTACCACTTGAATTGAATTATGAAAATGAATCGTTTTATTTGTTTATTTTTAATCGAAAGCCTCTTCAAACACTTGCTAAACATAATTATATTCAGCAAGTATTCGAAATGAAATTTCAATAAAATTGTGAAATTTTTATTTAATTTCCAGAGCAACAGAATGATTACCTTCGTACGTTAAATTACGAATACAAAACACTGAAAATAATGCTTCAAGTATTCTATTGAATTTCCTTTATCCACTTGAAATGTGTATTCAATTATCTTTTTCCCGATGACGAAATGCACAAAAAAATGTTTCGTAAGTAAAGTGCAGTCGAAAATAAATTGTATTTATTTTATTGTCCTCAAAACGGAATCGTGCTTTTCTTCTCAGAAAACTCCAATTCTATCAAATACAATTTGTTCACGTATACAAGAATTTATACATTCTTTTCGCAGAGGTCTTCACCAACGATTGAATGAAATATTTTTCCTAGGCGAAAAATATTCTCACAAAAGCCTTAAAAAAAAACGTATGGTCACCTTATAAATGTCACGTTGTACGTACATAAATGTACTTGCACTTTATCGTCTTCGTAACTTGGTTTTCGAATGATGTAAAGTTAGAGGTAATACTCGTATATACAAGAGTGACTTTGACAGCGATGCTGCGAGTGCAGCCTTGCTCTCAGTCGCGAATTCCCAACCGCATTGTTTTTCGTCCGCACACACCCTCGTCGCAGTGAGGACGAAGCTTCGCATTAGTCATACTTCAGAATCGCTTAGCACCTCGTCGGAAACTCTCAGGCAGCTCTGCCGTGTGGATTTTCTCGTGGATTCTCACCCAGAGACAGAGACGTATATCTCGTCTCATACATTTCTTCGGACTTGCCTTCCTCCCTCTCTCTCTCTCGCTCTCTCTGATTCTCTTCGTCATTCGACCATTTCGTCACCTCTATTCCATACAATACATTCCAGATTCGTTTTCCCCGCACTTTCTTGCGGTTCTCGTGCTCTTTACCTCCAGAATAGCTCCTAGCTAAAAAAGTGCCCCAGAAAAAGACTACGAATATCGGATCAAACTGAAGAATCAAAGAGTGATGATCCTGCTGAGACGGAACTTCCAGGAAAGAAGCGTCGTACGTGTCAGGAACTGAAAAGAACTCGGTAAAGATGCGACCCAGAAACTGCTCGAAAGGAATCCGAAGAATTCGTTTTGGTGGCAAAAAAAATGGGGATGCGGCCGCAGTCCAGGAGAAACGAAAAGCGAAGAAGAGGCAATTACAAATGCGAATTTGGGAATAAACCATTGCGCGGGTAGTTCTTAACAACGAAGCTGAATTTTCCACTTCCTGAGCGGTTGAAAGAACGTAAGCGGATACACGAGTACAGTATTCTATTTAAGTCATACAACCAGTCGGATAGAGCGTCAGTAAAAGTGGAAAGGTGTGAAGGAAAGGTGTGGAACGCGACTACAGAGCCGGAGAGAAAGGAGAAAGAATTCAAAGGGGCATCTCGACACTACAGAGTTATATCCAGTTGTCCAGAGAAGCGCACACCCAGAGGCAACGCCTTTCCAGTGGATGTAGCACGAGTGATTGGGACAACTCGAGATAGAAAGTGTTCTTTCATTCGTTAGAGCGATCTAGGAGCCTGAGACAGAACGAGCAAAAAAAGTGCAATGAGGATACAGAGAGAGAGAGAGAGAGAGAGAGAGAGAGAGAAGGCGAGATGGGAAATAACCCATGCGTACGAAAGCCGTTACTTCAGGCTGGTTCTAAGTTACTGGCATGCGACCGAGAGTTCTATGGTCCGTGAAGACCGAATACCCTGCAATAATGTACCTTTCTTATACCGATCCCACCACCCAGTCGCTCGTTCCTCCCAGAATATATTCTAGACGGGGTGAAAGTGCAAACGCGCTACCGACCACGCGGAACTCGAGACCGTTGGTGGAAACTCTCCCTGGGCAAGAGTAGCAAGTGCCACCCGTGAAAGCCCTAGACTGCGTCTAGTTACTCGCTTTCCTACCACATCGTAATAACGAGCCCAGGTATTTCAGTGGCGTCAGGAACAGCAGAAGGGTTGCTTTCCCCCGACTGCGCTTGTCCGGTTAGTTTCGCTTCTTCCCAGGTAGTTTAATTGGCAAATTGGCCTTGGATACAGGCGCAAGAGAAAACGAAGAGCGAGAGAGAGAAGGGGAACTCGGACCTACTGGCAATCTCTACTTCACCGAAGGAACAACCAACCCTTCTCCGGCAACTCTGTATCCAAGACGCACCCCATAGTTTCCGGGAAACCACCTGGCTCGCTAATTCTCTGGCAGGCTTTGTGACGAGGGTGAAAACACCACGGATCCTTGGAGAGTTTGCGCGACAGACTACGTTAATCTTTTCGAGGAGGGTGCTCGGAGAATTCCGTCGCGTCACACCGCGAGACCGAATATCGTCTACCCAAGGGGGTACGGGAAATCTTTCGTGGGCGACCTCTGAATGGGCCGGCTCGGTGAAGGGCGGATTTCCGTTGTTGCTGAGATTACGGGGTGGATTTACAGGGTACAGCGAGCGACCCTTTCGATTTATTCTTTTAATCCGAGAGGCCGCGCGACCACGTGACGAAAGACAAAGAAATCCTGATACAAGATGGCTACGATACACGGCATGGCTGATTGGCATCTTTCCAAACGTGTGCACTGGCTCAGTCCAAATGAGAAAATGACGAGCGTGGAAATGTGGATTTCCAATGGAAAGCTGTCTCCTCAGGATACCACCTGGAGTCCATCCTTCCCCTGTTCGCAGGCATCAGCTCCGCTCGTACCTCTCAGTTTGGAGATATCGCGTTGAGACGATCGAATTACTCCCACGTGCAAACCTTTCCTGTACTCTGCAATCGTTAGCCAGACGCCTGTGCCGCGGTAGATAAAAAATAATACGAACTCGAGCCCACCAAAAGTCATTCCAAACTGTTCTCGATCCTTCGAGGCGTTCCCCATTGTTTCGCGACAGCGTTCTCCCGCTCTCGAAACTTCGGATCCTTCCGAGTCGTCCCGTTCCTTTCGCCATTTTCGATTAAAGTTCGAAGTGGCGAAATCCCACGTGGAAGATCCGTAGGGCGCAATCAATTACGGATTTGGAGGGTACTCCTACACTTTTGAGCTTCTTAACAGAGGTGCATTGTCGTCGCCCGGTCGTTTTGGAATAAACGTCTCTCAGCCGGATATCATCTTGTACACGGAACCAAGAGCTTCGTCGATACTGAAATCGTCATGGAGCGACCACCAGCTTTCGAGACAATCTCCCTCTTCGGTTCTCCCCCCAGAATTTCATTTTTCTTCTTTTTTCAGCCTTTCTAAGGCCCCACTTAACCGTCACTAATTATCAGCCATAAACAATTTTAATTTCCCTACAGTCCGCGAGGAGGGTTATGAGGGTGGGAGGAGGTGTTGGAAAGTTGATTAAAGACGCTACGACCTCATGCATTTTAATTATTATTTTTATGCTCCCGGTCCTACCCTGCAGCCCTAACCGTTCTAACACAATCGGGCGGAGTATACGCCGGTTATATATGGTGAAAAATATACACATTCGGGGGCGCCCTAGAAGTTCGTTTATTAATACGAATTGCCTGTCGTAAAGCCGGTGCGCGGCGTTCTGCGCGCCTGCACGTCAGAAACGGCACTATACATACATCCTGGCCCCGTCTTTACGATGCTCTTAATTAGCTCGACGAGTAGCTCCGCGGCCGATTTAACGCGCCCATCACTTCGACCCGTTCTTCATCTTGCACCGAATGTGCAACGCCCTCTTCATTTTCCAGCTCGCTACGATGTTGATGAAGAACTCAGTCGGGCCAATGCAACGACTATCGAAGCAACGATAACCCGTCGGAAAAATCATGAAACCCCAATAATGATCCCAATCCCCTTTTGTTGTAAATTTTTGTCTATGTCGACGGGACTGAAGGTCGATTCGATCTCACGTGAAAATACCACACTGAACGAGAAAACTGTAACGCGCAGCAATTCACTCGCAACTGAAAAGACCGCTGCGCGTATGAAGCCTTTTCCCATAAACGAACTCGATCCGACAATGCCGAGGGCCGAGCACGGGAAAGACATTTTTCCAATTGGTTCCATGCTCCAGGTAAATCCATTTTTGCTACCAAAAACGATTGACTTTTCCTCTCTTTACACACACACACCCTTTTGTGAGTAAACGAAAAGTTCGAGGAAAGGCAGACCAAGGGCACGGGAAATCTTACATTTTGTAACGCCATTTTCAACGATTGTAAATCGATAACAATCATACGGTAAGTTGAAGCACAAACGCGTTCATTCTACTTGTACTTTGTGGAGGTGAGTCATCTCGTTACTGAAGTCCTAAAATACGTTTCGCAAATATCGAGAGCTACTTTGCTACTAGGTAACTAAAAATAGAAGACTCAGCACATTCAGGAAAAATTCGTAGGGAATATATAAATCACCCACAAACAAGTGTATAAATATTGATATTTATATAAATGTATTAGCGATCTCTATTGCATCTATTTTTTCGTTCCTTGTATCTTTTTAATCAAAATTAACCTTTTTTTCTAGTGATAAAAATAATTTAGTAAAAGAAAAGCTTCCGGAGGGGAAAGACCCGCACAAGTACCATTCTAACAGAAAACAGCTTCGCGATAATGGCCGGAATTTTGGAAAAGCTCGGGAACAGCTCAACCGGTGTTCCACGAAGTGACGCATGGAATACAAAATTGATCTTAGCATGACATTACTACTGGAGGGTTATTCCAACAAGCTTCCGTCTCCATCTCCCCCCCTCCCATTGCACACTTCCTCTGGTATCGCCATTTTCGGAGGGGTGGGAACGATGAGGCAAAAAGCTCTCGAAATTGGCCGATATATATATGTATTTGTCCCTCTATCGTGGAGCGTCGTTTTCCTCATTGCATATACCTATATGGGAGCGAAAAGGGGCAGGGATTTGTGTACGGGACACCTGGCGCATCCCGTTGAATATGAAATACCCGAGAATCACCTCACGGAATAATATAATTAAATATAATCCTCGATTTGGGATTACGTATAATCTTGGCGTATTGCGAGAAAGGAAAAATAAAAATTCTCATATTGAAACGTTCGAATAATCTTGAAAAGGAATATCATTCCGTTCAATATTTGGGTGAAAAAAATTCCCTTGTGCTCTTTGGTCAGAATGCTAAGTGACGAGGGAAGAAAAATATTTTTTTTTCCTGGATAATGCGAGAGGCTCGATAGGAAAAAAAATACGATCGTTCCGGTGACGCAAAAAATGAAGGGTGAATCGTTGATGCCAGGATCGTTGTAGCACTCGATACTCTATTCGCGTCTCAATCGCAAACGTATTTGCTATGTCTTTCGTGATCCCTCGAAGTAATCGTCGTCGTCGTGCTCGTCTGTGAGTTCATTAAATTCCGGCGATCGCTCGAGTGCCGCAGATCCTAAATTCACTCTCTCTCCCTCTCGCAACTACTCTCTTGAAAGAAGAATAAGAAAAAATGAATAGAAAGGAAACGACGAGATGCCGTGGAGGAAGGGCGACGGAGGTCGGGACTAGTATAACATATATATATATGGAAAAACTAATCTTTCTTTTAATTACAACACGGAGGCAATCACGCGCCACTCACTTCGCTGCCGTGCTCCCCCGACGAATTTTATCGCGAGTAATCGCAGCATTGCGCACAGGGACCGCCCAAATCTCGACAATAGAACGCGAAATCGAATTCTCCCTTTTTTCTCCTTTCTCGAGTTGAGCTCAAACCTCGATGGAACACTTTCGAGTCAACTGGAAAAGATAAACGAGCAGATCTATTGGTGTGCGCGTGTAGCGTGAACGATTCCAGAACTGTTTTTTTTGTGACCAGTCAAGACATTTTTAATCGATGACAGATCGATTTCCTGAATTGGCAACGTTATTATTATTATTATTATTATTATCATCATTGTTATTATTAGCTTCCTTCGTAGCCGAACATTCTCACGCACGGGTAATTCTTCACCAGCCGCCTCGAGGTGCCGGTATAACCCTATCGTAATTGAAAATTACAACGCATGACTGAATCCTCGCTTTTCGTGGACCGAGCGACGACTGTAGGCGCGTCGTATACCGATATACTTTTTTTTTTATATACTTCCGCATACGGTGGCGGGGGGGGAGGGGGGGGTGCGAGCGAAAAACATTCGATGGTATACTAAACTTTGGTTCTCGCTGAAGAGGAAAGAGGGAGAGTAAAATGAAGAAATTCCACGGGCGTGGCGACGTCGTCGTTATAAAGTTTCGTAACGACTGCTGGTCCTGTCAGGCGCCGAGAGTACCGGAAGTCCCTCTCTTTCTCTCCTGGGTACCTTTCGCAGGGATCGTCTCCTCTTGAAAGCCGATGAGATGTAAGTTTAGGGAGCATAAAATATCTCGCAGTTTCTCCCTTTCATATATCCCCAACATCCTATACCTACTAATTTCCATTTTATTGAAATACATCTCCTATTTCATGGAGACATCTTGGAACCAGCATAAATTCAACTAGAACTTCTCTTTCCATCAATAATCGATTAGCGTCAGTGAACTCACTCTATACTATCTATTGAATATACTTTGATTCAAGAGGTCTCCGAAACGACCCAAAATCAGGGTTCAAGAAGTCAATTGTAGAGAAACAAGCAACATTAACGACAAAGTTGTATAATTTCATACAAGAATATCAACTTTTTGTATTTTTCTCGAAATGGATAACATCAGCCAAGTGATATTTCTTTTTTTTTTTCATTTATTTCGATTTCCGAGGAAAATTAGAATTATTATTTTTCACAGCTAATCAATTGTTTATTTGGGGCCGCGAAGCCCCGCGGCCTTTCCTCGAATATGCATAAATAATTTGTGTCCTCTATTTCAACTTGACCAAACACACTCTCACCAGCATAACCATTTTTCCGCATTAATATGTTGTCACACGCAGCCTTGCGACGGTTTTCCACCCTACCAGATATTTCAAGGACTTCGTCATTCCAAAGTAAAATGCACGATACCCTAACACTGCCGCAGTCTAGTATCTCAAAAATCCTAAAAAATCTTATGCGGCTGAACCAACGAGTTCTCATTGTTTCAACGTCGTGAAAAGAAGGGCTGTTGCCACCTTTGCCATCCCTGAAGACAATCCTGTATCTTTGATACCGAAAACCGTGTCATTTACGAGGACGAGAATCGTGGTCGTGAAGATTCCGAGGAAAAATACGTCTCGCCGGAAATGTGTGTACATATATGCACACATTTCGTATAAGTAACAGACTTCAAAGGATGGCGGATGGGGGGAGGGTAGTTGTAGAGTACCGCGTGGAAAAGTCTTTCTACCGGAGAGACCTCATTCGAGATGCATCTCTGCCGCAGCTTGCGCATGTACAACCGTCGTATATATTTCGCGGTGTACCAACGGATATAGGACAAATGTGCATATGCGCCTGGAAAACACACATACGTGCATATATTTATGCATAAGACGAAGAGAGATGGAGGGACAGAGAGGGAAGCGAAAAAGTGGAGAACGGCCGAGAATTTTTTGTGGGACCGAGCCAACCGAATAAAGCATCTATAAAGGATCTAAAAAGCATTGCAATGAGAGATTCACATGTATATAGAGGAGTAGAAGAAACAATAGTTTCGAGAGACGAGACTTGCTGTATGGGATTGCCGAGTCAGCAGGAGAATGTCTTCAACCCTTGTGTAGTACTGTATTTTACTTACCATCTTCCTGCTCCTTCCCTCTCCTATCTCTTTCTTTGCCTATCGTTCTCTTTTCTCCTCCATTCCCATTTCTTTGGAGATCTCTAGCTCATTTCTCGCAGAGTGTGCCACTCTCTGGTCTACACCATGATACAGTACGTGCAACTCTGCCACCCCCGTTCTTGCCAAATGTCTGGCTGTAGAGAGACAGTTCAAGGGGTCATATAGCACGATACGCGGTGAAGATCGCGAGGAACGTGGCGGAGCTCGGGGGGTTAGAGGGGTTGAATGAAAATTGTACTGGAATACGTTGGTGAGGAATTTAAGCGCTCGTTAACGGCTCGAGCAGACACGTTGGCGGCTCACCATTCCGGCTAAGTAAGCCCCAAGTGACTCTACTTTTGTCCAACTTACTCATAAATCTACTCTTCGAGAGAGAGAGAGAGCGAAGGATGGCGGGAAGAAATACGACGCAGCTTTTAACGGGTGATCGCTCCGGGGGTTTGCCATGTTGGCAGCCTTCCTGCTTCACCCGAGAATGCGTTTCTCTATATTTTTTTTTTGGCTTTTCCTTTATGATTATTGTTTCTTTTTATTTTACTAGCAGTGCATTTATTAGGAGAAAACGTATGCGTGTCATCGAACGATTTACGACGCGACCAGTAACAACTGGCAGCGACTTTGTTCAGATACAAAAATGATCACTCCTCGATTCTCACAAAACGAATGAGGGTTTGTGTTTATGCCTGAAAATCTTCTGGATCAAATTACCATCGACTCTATTTATTGACTGGGATAAGACGTGATCAAAAGCGATCGTGAATTTTTATACGAATTTGTTATTAGGTACATTCTCCAATTGAACGTGATAGGATTTCAAAGATAAGAGGATTTCCGAAAGAGAAAACAACGTCTGAATATTTTGATTTCGTTTTTTCAGGGTTTCCACCTATACCAGTTACAATTGCTTCTGAATTTATTTCTTCCGGTTGTGTACGAGATAATATATAATTGCCCGCGATTTTGCGCAGACAAATAATCACACTAAAGCATTTCCGATAGAATAATAAATAAATATTTACAGCGCCCAGGAATCCAGGCTGTATCATGATAGCAAAGTTAGCTTCGATCCAAAGTGCTCGTTTCGCTTAAATCTCTGAAATTCTCTGAAATTCTCTGAATTTCGTGCTACGTAAATAAAAAACGTATTTTCTATGTCTCATAATAGAATTAACGAAAAAAAAACTTGTAAATCTTGAAAGTTGTTGGATGGCAAGCCAAAACCCAAACAAAGTAGAACGTTCTTTGGAGCCTGAGGACCCTGACCGGAAGAGCTCGGTATATCCCAAAACCGTGCACAAATAACGGGCGAAACAAATCAAGGTAGACGGTAAAAAGCTATTGCCAGAACGCGCAAGAGTACGGCTGAAGATCTTTGGGGTGGATTATTGTCTCTGGTGTCGCGACGATTTCTCCGCGCGTCTTCTCTATCGCTTTCTGCCAGAGCAACGATTTTATGTATTCTCGTTTGGGCGCGTGGTTGTAGAGAGTTCGCGAAGAGGAGTTATTTAGTGGAGTTGATCGTTGTTCTGGCTCGGATGGTATGTGGGTCGACGGGGGCTTAGCGCCCACGGGCTAAGCCTCATGAAACACAAGTACCTTCTGGACCGTCGAGGATGACGCCACTAACTCCTTTATGGAGATGGAAGCTTATGCATGAGTAGTGCGGATAGGTGGATTCCATAACGCTCTCCATTTTCCTCTCTCTCGCCAGTTATCTTAAAGAGGAGAAGACCAGCTCACCGGACTAAGTAGTATAGTCCAACGTCTCAGCAGCCTCAGTCTCCAAGTCCTGCGACGAGCAGCCGTCGAGGCACGAGAGTCTCTGGATAACCACCAACGTCGCAGCCGAAGTGCACGAATGTATGTCGGATCGCGCGTTCCAAACACCACCAAGAATGACCCACGACCATTACCACGAATTTGGGAATGATGCCAAGAAGCGTTACTCCGAAATGTGGGCTGGTAAACATCACGAGGATCGGAAGGATTACCACGATAAGGGCAATTGTTACGTGGCATGGTAGAA
>JAPYZJ010004767.1:0-15625 GCA_030522765.1 Ophioninae sp. B BG-2022a
AAATATCAACAAAACTTTTTTTTCCTGGTCTCAAACTTTTTTTTTTTTTTTTTTTTTTTTTTTTTTTTTTTTTTTTTTTTTTTTTAGGCGGACGATGCCGACGCTGAGCCGCCCAACAACCAAGTCCGATACGAGCTCGTGCACGGAAATTACGAGAACAAATTTTATCTCGACGAGACAAGTGGCGAGCTTTACTTACGCGAACCGATCAACTCGTCCAGGATCAGACGTACCAGACACGATCCTTATCGGAATTTCGCCAGCAAGATTCGATACGGTGTGGTGAAGGTTCGGGAAACGTTGGACAAGATGATTCCCGTGAATGAGACTCGATCGAGAACAAACGCGTCCTTGGAGTTTTCAGCTGGAGACGTCGATAAAACTGTCAACGAAACCGAAGCGATAGGAAGGAGGCTTTCCAGGAAGAAACGCGAAAACGACGATACCCTGTTCACCCTGACGGCACGAGCTTACGATCTGGGTAAGCAATGAAAATAATTTGATTAATAAATGCAAATTATTATATTATATTATCATTATGTTATCATTATGTTATATTATATTATATTATATTATTAATATATAATTTGATTATTAATTATTGATTCGATTAATTTGAATATATCGATAAGTGTTGAGACAAAATGAAATAATGAAATCAGAGCAAATCGTTTGTTATCAGAGTAGTTTCGAAATTACGGTATATCAATTCGATAATCGACTTTAACTGGCAGTTCAATAATTAAAAACTCACTGGTCCAGGAGTACCCCATTTGTCGAGCGTGACACAGGTCAAGGTGATAAGAGGGCCTGTGGTTGGCGCTCGCCTCGTCAGCTTCGTCGTACCCGGGGAAAACCCCGATCCCGTGAAAACCGCTGAAACCCTGGCTGCCATAACCGGTGGTCATATCACTGTGCAGGACATACGTCCTTATACGATAACAGGTGTAGCGAATGGATCGGTGTCCGGGATGCCCGGTTTGGAAGGCGAAAAAAAGTGAGTTCGACTGAAATTATAAATGATAAATATTAAAATATTGAAATAATTAAAAATATTAAAAATATTAAAATATTAAAAATATTAATATATTAGAATATTAAAAATATTAATATATTAAAATATTAAAAATATTGATATATTAATTTTAATTATATAAAAAAAAGCGAACGTCATCAACGAAAACGGTCATAAAGGGAAAAGAGGTTTATCGATCATGTTTCGTTTAAGGAGCATAGTAGTGGCGCGAGTCGAGCCAAACAGGGGTGGAACTTCGCTGGTCGATATCGAAAGAATACGAGCGGCTCTGGCGGCGAACGGAGTTGGCGTTATCGGCGGTGGTATGCCGGGCATGGAAACCGGAAGTGAGACGAAATCGAAGGACGACGTCCCTGCTCATGGAAATACGAAAACTTACACCAACGTAACGACTGTTCACAGCGAAGAGGTGGTGAGTTGTGAAAAACCCAAAAAATCAACAAAACCCACAAACATTCGTGAATGTTAAATTATTAATTCGTCTATTTCTTATGTTTCCAATAATTCGTATTTCAGACGGTGTACAAAGCGGAAAACAGGCTGCTATTTTGGCTTCTGATGATTCTCGGGTTGCTGATGTTACTCGGGCTGATCGCCCTTATAGTTTGCTGCATATGTCCGGGTTGTCCATTTTACATGGCGCCGCGAAAGAGACGAGTGCATTCATCGGAGACTCTGATCGCCCGATCCGACAGTAGACCGAAAAGACACCTTCATCGGAAACACCCCAGAACGATGGAAGGTACGTTTTAACCGGAATGTAAACAAAAAAAAACAAAAAAAAAAATAGAAATCAACGTTTCGTCGAAATTGGCAGGTTCTTGGCCGGACCGGAAGCAAGCGTGGAGCGCCGATCCCGTGCGTCACAATTGGCAGTTCAACAGGCGAAACCAAAAAGGCGGTTTAGCCTCATTGCCTGGTGACGTTCGCGACATCGGTAGGGAACAGAGTATCCTCGAGAAAGCCGGTTCGCTTCGAGAGGGTGCGATACCTTACGCGACCTTGGAACAACCTCGACGACCGGACGAGAGAATATACATCGAAGACGTTGAAGGCTTGAGAGCCCGAGGCTACCCGGACGTTGATTTCGTTCGTCACCAAGAAGAGCATCATCAACATCCTTACCTCCATCAAGAAGGCATCCAAGAACGACCGATCATCATCAGGGAGCAACACTTCTATCGCGACGGTAACGCCGAAGTTCTTCGCCTCGAAACTCGCGAACAACTCGACGAACCAATCCCAGGAAAAAGACCCCACACTCTTGTCATCGAACAAACACAAGCGTATCGGAACGGCAAAGATATTTTACTCCAGAGATTCATCGAGGATCAGAAACAACGAGTCGTGAATGACAGACAAGATTTTCACGATAGCTTCCAAGATATCGAAGGTCGCAGCGTACCATCACCCTCCAAGGAGACAGTCGCTGTTCAACAGAGGTGAGCTATATTCATTGATCAAAAATAATCTTTTTTAGAGATTTTTGTTTGGGTTTGGTTTGGTTTGATTGGGTTTGTTTATTGGCTTTGTTTGTTTGGGTTTGTTCGTTTGGATTTGTGTGTTTGGGTTTGTTTGTTTGTTCGGGTTTATTTTTGTTTGTTTGTTTGGGTTTATTTTTGTTTGAGTTTGTTTGTTTGTTTATTTGTTTGTTTGGGTTTGTTTATTGACTTTGTTTGTTTGGGTTTGTTCGTTTGGATTTTCTTATTGGGTTTGTTTGTTTGTTCGAGTCTATTTTTGTTTGTTTGTTTGTTTGGGTTTATTTTTGTTTGTTTGTTTGGGTTTATTTTTGTTTGGGTTTGTTTGTTTGGGTTTGTTTGGATTTGTTTATTGGCTTTGTTTGATTCGGTTTGTTTATTGGCTTTGTTTGTTTGGGTTTGATCGTTTGGATTTGTTTGTTTGGGTTTCTTTGTTTGTTTTGGTTTGTTTGTTTGGGTTTGTTTGGATTTGTTTGGGTTTGTTTGTTTGAGTTTCTTTGCTTGGGTTTGTTTGTCTCCCATAAAAAAAAACAGTAAAAATCAAAATCAACGATGCCTACGTAATTTTGACACAATACTTCTCGAATAATGATTTTCTCACAACGAATATCATTACGCTTACCTGTATCGTATTATTCTAATTTCAGATTCGAAAAATTATAGATATATTGTTGACTAATCTAGCTAGTTAACGTTTCTTTGTCCAGCTTCGCGATCCAGCAGCCAAAAATAGTTCTCTTGCCCGAACGACTGGAGGATGATCATCGTCGTCACATCGAGGAGCTAGGTCCGGAAGTTCAGAGGTTAATTATCGACCACGGTAGTTTCGAGAGATCGAGAGACGAGCCAAAAGGTAGCCAAGAAATTCTTCATTCTACGGTTATAAATATATCAGACCCGAAAGTTTCGGATGAAAGAAAACCGAGCGAGGAAACGTCCAAGCAAAGTTCAAACGTTCAGCGTTACACGGTTCGGGATCTCGAGCTCGCTCGTCAAAATGCACTTTTGACCAGGCTTTTATTGGGTCGCGAAATCGCTCCTGGTTTGATCGATTCGGCCAGTTATCTCGAGACTCAAAGTTTGCCAGGGCAAGTCGCCATCGCGACCCAAACCGATAGAACAGCGGCGACCCAAACGGAAATCCCGAATCGAAGCAGAAGCGACAACGACGAGTCCGAGGAAGAGGCGAAAATAAGAAAAAAATTGAAATACAAAAAACGTTACGTCGAGCTCGAACCCAAACGGACGATAAGAACTTTGTGGATGAAATCGCCAATTGAAGAAGAAGAGATGCGATACGGCGAAGAGAAGAAAACGATTTTTTTACGAAAAAAAATGAGGGACGTCAAAGACAATCGAAGGATATCGATCGAGCCTGACGTTTTGAGAGAAATCTCAGATTCCTTGGATGAAAACGGTGAACCGTCGGAAAAAAGAAAACCGGAAGTTTCGAAAGTCCAGGAAGAGGAAAACGAAAGAGAATCGTCTTCGACGGAAGTAGCTTCGGAAGAAACGAAAAAAGTAGGTAAAATCGATAAGAAAATTGACGAAAGCGCTAAAAGAAGAGACGATCGTGAAAACATCGTTGAACCGAGTTTTCGCATTCTCGAGAAGGAAATGAACACCCTGAGCAAAAAATTGTCGAAACTCGCTGGAAAAAAATTCATCCAAGCTGGAATGAAATCTAGCAATCCCAGCGAAACGGATTCCCTAGATATGGGGAAAACGAGAGTATCGAAAAAAACCGATGGAAGAACGGAAACTACTGAATTGAAGAAGAGCTTCAAAGAATCTGCTGTTTCGAAGAAACGATCGAAATCCCATCGAATTCTCGCTTTGGACAAACTTCGATCGAAAACTGATACTGAAAATCGAGAAACTTCGAGAATGAAAAAAAACCAAACGATCAGCACCGGAAGTTCGGATCTCGAAGAAATGGATAAGAAAAAGTCAATTTTAAAGCCATCTATGAAATCTTCTCATTTTAAATCCATCAGACATGGCAAATCTGAATACAAAGACCCAGCGAAATATTCCCTAGATCCTTCCAAAGAAACTAAAAAAACGAAAGAAATCGTTGAAGCTAAAGAAAACTCGGAAAACGGATCGAAAGAATCGATGAAATTGAAAACTTCGATGACCTTGACGAAAACAGACGAAGGTCAATCCAGCTTGACCAGCGCAAGTTCCGACAGCTCGAAAGACAAAAAACCCCAGAAAAAACCAAAACCCACGCTGGTCAGGATGAGCGTCGTGGAAAGTGAAGAGAAAATAGATTTCCAACCTCCAAACGTGATTTCAACCTCCGATCGTGCCGGAACCAAAAAACCCCCGTTGAAAGACAAAATCCCCAATCGGCGAGGCGAACCGGAAGTCAAAACGGAATCTGAACGATCCACCGATTTAATGAGCTCGGACGATACGAAAATCACGAATTTCCACAGAAAACCAAAATCGACGTTGGATCGAAAAAAAACTATGGATTTCGAAGGAAAAACGGAAAAACGACAATCCGACAAAATGGAAACTTCCGGTCCGTCTAGCGATAGCTTGGAATCGGAAAATTTCAAAAACGGAAGTAATAAAACTAAACAAAGCGAAGAAAAATCCAAGTTGAACGAATCGATCGTCGACGGTTCCAGGAAAACAGAATTTCAAGCTAATGAAGAAAAACAGCTGGTGAGTACCACTGAAACGACCCAAAAAAACGGTGAATCAACTCTGGATGTAAAAAGTGCCGTCGAAATCAACGAAGCTAAAAAAGAATCCGGATCAACTACTGATTTGGACTTGACGACAGTTGAAGGATTGAAACAGCCACAAAAACGTGATTCGACCGGAAAAAAATCACCAGAATCCCCAGAATTCCCAAAATCCCCAAAATCCCTAGATGCTTCAACTTCCCACCATTTGGAAGACCAAACCTCCCAAATGGAAGAAACACAATTCCCTAGCAGAAAAAATTCACCCCGTGAAGATCAGACTTCACTTCGAAACGATTTCCAACCCGATAACCTCAAAATTGACCAAACTACAGAAAAAACTAGCACATCTCAAAAACCCGATAAAACTGACGGCGAAGAATCAGAACTGCTTGAATCAAAGCTGACGAAACCTTTGGAAGAAATTGTCCTAGAAACAACTGAAGAAAAAATGGAAAAAGGAGATCGGAGACCGGAAGTACCAAAATCACTCCTGGAAGTTTCTAAAATTGAAAAAACGGATAAAGACGAGACAAAAGCGATCAAAGAAGAAATTCCAATCGAAAAATCAAATATTTCGAAACAAGATTCTTTCGGAAGTATAGCGGATCGTATACCGGAAATAACGAAAGAAGGAATAATGGAATTTCTAAATCGGGAAGCGAAAAGTGAGCAAGAATTGTCGAGTCGACCATCGGATGAAAAAGTTGATAAAATCGAAGAATCCCAATCTTTGAAAGACCACGATCGGCTCGCAGAACCGGAAGTTTCAAAATCGCCGAGTGAAGAAGCCCAAACCCAAACAAACCCAAACAAAGATGCAAAAGTGGTTAGCCGGGAGTCCGAAGACAGCGGGGGTTTTTCCGACAACTTCGAGAGCTTCCAAAAAATCAAAGAGAAATCAAGAGATTCCGTAGCTTCCGAATACTCGGAAATCGAAATTCCTTACAAGAGCTTACGTTCGGAATCTTCGGAAGAAGGAATTCAAAAAAAAGAAGAAATCGTATCCGGTGTTAAAATTGAAGAAATAACAGAGACTGTTGAAAATCCTGTCGTCGAAAACCACGAATCCGAAAATCTAACCTCACTTCCCGCCATCCATCAAATCGCAGTTTCTTCCGAAATTTCCTCATCAAAAATTGATAACCCAAACGAACCCAAACAAACCCAAACGTACCCAAACAAACCCGTTGAATCATCGTTAATTCCAGATCAGTCAACATCAGAAATACGTAAAAACGACGAAAAAACAACCCTGGATATATCGTATAAAAAATCCGAAGAAGGATCACCAGCTGTCGTAGATTCGAAAGCCTCCATCGATTTCAGTCCGAAGGAGTTTTCTGAACCCCAAAAACCAAAAGGAATCGATCTTTCATCGAAAAAGTCGATTTATCAAGCCCCAATCGTACCTCTATTGGAAATAAGACCTGCGGATGAAAAAGACGAAACTAAAAGCCAATTTGTTCAGAAATCGGTAAAATCTCCATTTTCCTCGACTACAGATCTATCAGAAGCAACATTGGCAATACATTCGCCGAAAGAGTACGGAATTGCTGATTCTCTTTTCACGGAAGCAAAAATCATACCGACGCCATCAAGCCCGAAAGTTCCATCCATAAATCTGGCGGAATTGTCACGCGCCATGTTGGATGATACGGAAAGCGACAGCAGCGAAGCTTCCGGAAAGACTATGATGACCGCGAGGCCTTATGGAACTCCCCGCCAGCGGAAAACACCAAAAAACACAAAAATGGCTGAAATTCTATCAGAAACAACAACCCCAGTGGCCGTTGAAGCTAAACCTGCGCAAATGCTGGAATCGTCGAAGAAAAGTACCAACGAAGACGAACAACTTCCGGCGAGTTCAAAAATGGATCCAAACATCGAAAACCAACTTTCCGATGAAAAAACACAAAAAAAAGAAGAGAAAAGTTTAATCTTGGAAACCGGAAGTCCGGAAAGGAAACTCGAAACTTCCGGAAGTCCGGAAAGGAAGTTCGAAACTTCGGGAAGTCCGGAAAGGAAACCCAAAACTTCCGGAAGTCCTGTAAGGAAACTCGAAACTTCCGAAAGTCCGGAAAGGAAGTCCGAAACTTCCGGAAGTCCGGAAAGGAAACCCAAAACTTCCGGAAGTCCGGAAAGGAAACTCGAGACTTCCGGAAGTCCGGAAAGGAAACTCGAAACTTCCGGAAGTCCGGAAAGGAAACCCAAAACTTCCGGAAGTCCTGTAAGGAAACTCGAAACTTCCGGAAGTCCAGAAATGAAGCTCAAAACTTTCGGAAGTCCGGAAAGGAAACTCGCAACTTCCGGAAGTCCGGAAAGGAAGCCCAAAACTTCCGGAAGTCCGGTAAAGAAACTCGAAACTTCCGGAAGTCCGGAAAGGAAACTCGAAACTTCCGGAAGTCCTGACAAAGAATCGGTAATCTCTGCTGAACGGGAAGACCGGAAGGACGAAACGACTGACAAGGTACAGCTTTCTCAATCACGCCAACCCAAATTACTCGCTGAATCTGATGGCTTCGCTTCTCTTCCAGAAACGGGAAGTCCCGTGAAGAGTACGAAAGATTCGACGATCCCTGAAGCATCAATATTGGCTGAAAGAACCCAAACTTTATCAGGGGATAAAACGGCTCGGGATGACCTTGGAATGTCAACGTCAGAACCTGGTGTCGATTTACTAAACCTTCCTAAATTCGACATGGTTGAAGTAGCCTCCGAAGAAATCGTACCTAAAGCTGCACTTGAGAAGAAACCGGAAGTTACAGCGACGCCTGAAAAACCCTATCTTGATGCATCGAAGGAAACGATGATGGTCGAGGATTCCGAAAACGTCAAAACGGAACAAACTGGTAAAACTCGACTTCCGGCCGAACCCAAACAAACCCAAACAACGGAAGAAAAGAAAATAAAGAAAAGAGAATCGAAAGAAGAATCGCTGACACTGAAAAAACCGGGGTTTCCGCTCAAAACTGATTTGCCGAAAAAAAGCCAGTTGAGTAAAACGCCTAAAGAAGAAAAACCAAAACAAACCCAAACGAACCCAAACAAACCCAAGGAAGAAAAAACGAGCAAACTAATAGCTTCCGGTCCGGAAACCCAAGCCAAATCTTTGGCTCGTTCTGATCGCGTCAGACCATGGAGAAAGACGAAACCTCTGGAGAAAGAAGTAACCGGAAGTGGATTGGAAAAAGCAAAAAAGAGCTCGAAGGACGACGAGAAAAAATCAGTCGGTAAACAACCGACTGAGAAAAGTGCCAAGCAGGAACAGCTCACAGATTCCCGAACGAAAATCGTTCGAGATAAAGATCAATCGAAAAATAAGAAAACAATTGCCGCATCGAAATTTGAGAAAGAAATGGATTTGGAAAAATCATCGAAGTTTGACGTTGAAGCGAAGCCATCGGCGAAAGAAATAACCCAAACGAGCCCAAACAAACTCCCTAGCTCTAGCCCAAGCTCTAGAAAATCCCTAGAACCCGAAATCACCGAAATGGAAGAAACCCTTGAAGAAATAAGTTCAGAAGTATCTTCGTCCACTTCCGGAAACCCGGAACTTCTAGAAAGTACCAAAATGGAAGATACAATCCCACAAGATCAAACAATCTTATCAGACACGAATAAACAGCTGCCAGCTGATGAAAAAGAATCGGAATTGCCGATGAGTGAAAAAGCACCAAGGACGATCATCATCGATGTCCCAGAAATGGACAAATCACCTATTGGCCAAAAATCGACTTCAGAAATAACGGACCAACCCTCACCTCAGAAGACCCAAAAACCCCAAAAGTTAAAACCGGAAGTCCAACAAAAACCGGCTGAAAGACCATCGCAACTGGATGAAGATATATCGCTAAAGCCAATCGTTACGGTCGACCCAGCGAGTCCCCGAAAAGTTGCGAAAGTCCGAAAAGAATTTCTTCCCGTAGAGAGCCAATCGCGATACATGGAATGGTACAAGTTGAACCGAGAAGAAATGGAGCGAAAGAGGCAAAACCGGAAGCAGAGCGATGAGGAAGGAACGCGTCCAAAATGGTTGCGAAAAAGCACGAGGCAAAGATGGATCAAACTTGGTCCGGAAGACAAAAAGGACTTTGATCCAAAAATAGGGGACGCGCAATTACAGAGGAGGAAAATCAAGCCGTTGGTAAACGTCGAATCGGAACAATTAAGGGCGATCGTTCGTCAAGGTCGAAAGCTTCGAAAAGCTCGAGGCGAAATCACAGATGAGCCGGAAATCCAAATTTTCGCGCCGGAACATCCACCGCCACGAAAACTGGAAATCGCAGCTTCCGGATGTCATCAACATCATCATCATTTGATACAACATTCCGAGTACAAGTACGAAAAAATGCCTTCCGGAACGTTTCTTCGTCGATCCCAAACCCAAACAAGCACAAGCAAACCCAAACAAACCCAAACGATATTGGATACAGCGACCCAAACGACTTGTCAATCGTACGAAGGTTACCCTCTCGAATATACGAGTCTTCCTACGGATTCGAGGTATCGAACCGATATTTACGACTCCGGTCATCGTCATCGTCATCAAACCGGTAAACTTCGCCACGCCGATCTTCTCGAGAAAATGAGCGTCTTCGATATCGCGTACTGCGAAGCTGCACCACCGCAGATTCGATCCGACAGTACGACGCCTCCTTCTTAACCTCTTCGTTCTCCATTGCGCAACAACTACGAAAAAAAACAACAAAGTCAATCAAACCCAAGCAAACCCAAACAACACCCAAACAAACCCAAACAATAGTCACCAAGGACGCTTCAGCAACGGTATTCGACCTTCCAGAGTCTAAAACAGCGTTTGTCTTCAGCGCCAACAATAAGTCTTCATTTTTACGATTTTTACTATTTTTTTTCGCTATTATCATCTGACTTTTGATACTGTTCTTTTTGACACGTTTTGTGCAATATTTGAAATATTTTCGTGAATTCTTAACGTTTTTTCGTTGAAATTCAACTAGTTTTTGAATTTTCATCGGCCATATTGGATTCAATGTTTCAATATCTGACGCGATGGTTAAATAACCTCAAAAACCCGGTGGTTGAAATTGTAGATTAGAATGGCTCGGGAATCTCTTTTTCGTCGTACTGATAAGAGGTTAAATGTTCATCGTGAAATATACGAAAAAAATCGTTTTTTTTTTCATCGAAAAAAATCGTTTTTTTTTTTCATTGAAAAAAATATTGTTATCGTTTTTTCTTAGCTCCGTGTCTTGTACAATGATTAATCGTAGATTTTTGTATGCCAAAATGGATGTGCAAGCAACGGTCTATACGAGTATAAATGATAATTAAATGTTTGTCACTGCCGAAAAAAGAAACGTTCCATTCGTGTACGAAAGTGTACGAAATCGTACCAGCAATTTCGTGGATTTCAAGGGGAGACTATAGTGAAATTAATTTAATAAATATTTTAAATACGTTCATGAGTTTTCAAGTTTTTTATCATTTTTTAAGATTTTTTCAAAGATCTTTGCTCCCGATTACCGGTTATTCAAAATGGACTCACCTAGTTGGCAGTTTCGTCAATCAATTTGACTTCACTGTAGTCTTCCCTCGAGCCCGTGAGTCAGTTTATTGTAAAGTCATGTTCATTCCTAATCTTGTAAATACAAATGTATAAAACCCAAAAATCTGACTATTTATTTATGAACCAAAAACATTCGGGGTTCGACGAACGCAAAACTGAAAATGGCGGTTCAACGGTGGTTTCTAGGGATCAATGTAAAAAAAATAATCACGAAATAGCTTTTTGCATTTTCCCAGTTTACTTTTGTACTTTCGGCAAAAACTCGGGCATATTCGTAATTAGCGGAAAATTTACGATGAAACAGACCCTTTTAGTACTTTTAAAACAGAAAAACAAAATTTTCGACCTAAATAGTTTTGAGCGTCTATCCAATCGAAAATGTTCCGCTGGTTACGAATATCATCGAATATTCGTTGAAAGCATTGCACACAGCAAACATCGTGTTTTTCGAAGTTTTGTTACGATTTTTTTCTTTCCTTACTCAAGTAATAAAAAATGCGAATTTACGCTCTCACACATTTACCTGATTGATAATTGAGCATCCAACAATTTTTGTTTACATTTGGACTGAGAATTCGATTTCATGGCTCCCCGCCATTGCACGGATTCAACGAGCTCGAGCAAAACAACTCGGGGCGAACTTTCCGCCATTTTCTGTTGCCCTGATACAAAAGTATCCTCGTTCTCGACTTTACCCACTATCTTTCGTCCCAGCCTGTTTATCTAGTGTGTTCGCGCACTGTACACGAGCGAATGACACGAGAACGTCGGGGAATCGAACGACGGAAGCAGCCAACGAGACAAAACGTTTTCTCTCAACGGTCGCACCTACGACTAAAAATATCACGTTCTACCGAGGCGAGTCGAAGTGGCCTCGTCTACAAAACGAGCCGAGAATATTCTCGGTCAGAATCCACGAAAAATGACGATAGTCGATTGGAAGAGAGCGCCGGTGGCAAAAATCGGAAGCTTCTTCGGCTCTGAAAAAAATGGCGGGCAAAGTGGTCGCACGCGACCGTTCGAAGCTTCGTGACGTCGATTGTCGGCTCGTGACGATAATCGACGACGTACATCGTGACGCTCGCGATGCAACTAACCTACCGTAATCAAAGGCATAATGGTGCATCAAACATAACCGGAGACTGGTAAATCTTTGGGCGAGGATTCCATGATATACGAAGAGGTGGAGGCGCTCGAGGCATTTTTCGATTACGTCATCGGCGAGAACGATCGCCGCGCCGCGTGTTCTCCTGATCACCGCGTACGCCAATAGCCGGCCGTTTACGACGCATCGCCCTCTTTACGCTCGTGAATACACGAAAATGTGGCAACATCCATAAACGGACGCGATTCGTACCAATTTCGTCCTATATTCCTTCCACGCTTTTCCAGTAGCGTAATAATCGATGGGTCTACAACCAGATCGTTCCATATACACATAACACTGTAAGAATCGATATTTGAAAAAAAAAGAAAAAATCGATTTCCGGCGATTCGATTAATCGATCAGACAAAGCATCGTTAGAACGCGCTAAAAACGTTTCTTTCGTTGCAACGTTCAGACGCGAAACGATATAAAAAATGGCGTCCAACATTGAAACATTGAAAACAGAGAATATCATAATTTTCTTCCGTAATTAAACATAATTGAAATAATGTCCAATTTTCTTAATTTTCCCAATTCTACGTCGACCAATCAGCGAGCGCCAAAGTCGTAAAAAAATCCAACGTTGGGCGGCGCTAGTGTCGAGACGGAAGAACCCGAGCCAAAAGTTTCTCATTTTACCCATCTACCCCTGTTTTACTTTTCTCCACGCTTCCAGAGACAATCGTTACTGAACCGTCTACGCCGAGTCGTGTAAAACATCGATCAGTCGATACGTTTGATCATCGCTTCTGTATTCCTGTTCCCCATTGCTACCATCCCATCAAATTCGTATATCTATACAAGCTCGGGTTTCGCGTGTACAACATCGCGAGTTACATCGAAACAAGTTTGCCCCGCGGAGTGTTTTCTCCCGAGTGTCACGAGTGAACACATTGATATATCCCTAGAGCCCGATCCGATATCGCCGTCCCCCCCCCCCCCCCCCCCCCCCCCCCACCCCCCCCCCCCCCCCCCCCCCCCCACCCACCCTGAACTTCCCGAGTTCCATACGAATCGCCTCATCCGAGCTCTGGACCCCCAACGACGCGATACAAAACGTTTTTTCCATCTCCCTCTCCCCCCTCCCCCTCTCTCGCTCTCTCTTTCCTCTCCTTCTCTCGTAGCCATGTGTAAACGTTTTGCGTGATCGTTCGTCGTTTAATTAAAATTACGCGATTATAGCGAAAAGTACCGACGGATAAACAATGTATGAATGTTAATTGTTGTTAATAAAGAGCGTTACATGTTGCTGCGGCAACGGCGAGCAGAGAAGCGAAGAGGCAAGAGCCACGGCCTCTCTGTACCAACTCTACCGTTCTTGCTCGTGAGAGATGCAAGCTCACCTGCAAAATCTGCAATACCTCCCACTACTACATCCTCCCCCTCCCGGCCACACAATCCTCTACTGATATTACGGCACGAGCCGTTCATACCAGAGAAAGAACGAGCGTCATGTGTATATATATATATATATATATGGTCGACGATTTATAAATAAGAAAAAATGGTCAAGATGTATATGTATATGTCTACATATATATCAGTATCTCGACCATTTTTTCTTATTTATCCCTCCTCTCGAACTCAAGATGGAAAATCGACAGAAACGTTGCGCTATGTCGAGCTGGACGGTTGATACAACCGAAAAAAACGAACAAGATGGCGGCTGAAAAACGATCGTCCGCATTGACGCAAAGACGGTGAAAAGTAAATCTTCAACTATGGGTATGAAGCTTTCAATGGCGCAATGCATCGAAGTTGAGTTATTTTTAATTGCTTTGATTTATTTATCGCGTATTGATTAAATGACTGAAGTGGGTTTTGTGGACTGGGAAAGAATCGTGTTGGTAATTTTTGGTCATTTTTCTTTTTCAGCTGATAATCGATGTTTTTAGAGAGACAAAAATCGGGAAAAATTCTGGTGCACTCTTTAGCGATTGTAATTGAAGTTTAGAGTGTTTTTTAAGGCCGGGAAAGAAAGTCCTGGATTTCAATGATCCGGGAAGCTTACGAGAGGAAAAAATCGATTATTCGGGAGACATAACCTCAAAATAAATCGAGTACTTCGATAAATCGAAGATTCTCGAGTTAATCGAACATTGCGATTATCGATATTTGTTTTTTGGAAGATCGAAAATCTTCGAAAACACGTAAAACCACGTTAGTGACTTAGAAGTTAGAATTTCAAACTTTTCGACGTTCCTACGAGCGGGGGCTCCCAATTTCGCCCTTTACGCTACTGGTTCGAACTCGTTATCTCCGAGATGACTTTCCTAAAAGAATTATTTCGTTTAATCGACACCGGAAGTATAGGTCCATCCACGAGGTTGGCCCAACGGGAGAGGTGAGTGGAAACCAGTTTGGCCCGGGCTAATAGCCATCAATCATAGCCGAATTTTGGCAACGCGTTGGACAACGCGGGCGGCAGGGCACCATCACCAAAGCAGAGTTCTCCTGGTCCATCCCGCGCTTGGAGTTTCGACCGCGGCAGGGAGGAGGATGAGGTCGACGAAACCAACGGGGCAAGGGGCCACACTTTCGTTCACCGCTCTCCCGCCCCTTCGAACTCCACCGTATCGCTGTTTATATATATATATATACGTCCAAAAACTCTCGCGCCTCGATGTGGCCAACCGACTTTCGCCAACGGAAACTTTGATTCGTTTCGTTCGATCTGCACGTTTTTTTTAAATTCATATTGCGTTTTTTTAAAATTCATATTGCGTTTCTTTTTTTTGTTTATATTGCGTTTTTTGATAGTTTTGGTGAGATTATTATTTAATCATTATTTTGTTAAATTATTGTATTTTTTTTATTTTAGTCTTAAGGCTTTCACGGCGCTTATCATCATTTTGAAAAGTTGTGGCTTCCGGATGGATGTCGTGTCGAGGTTCAGCATTATGCCAACGTTTCGCAAACGTTACAGTCTGCATCATCAGGGCTGAGGGCTCCGATGCTTGTTTTTATTTTGTTATAATTTTTGTTTTTCCCTAATACCCGAAAGTTTTTTTTACTGGGGCATAATAAAATTTATCATCATCATCATCACGCTGGATTGATGGGAAGAAAATCAGTTCAGCTTTATCCGGTCTTCGTAAGTTTGGGTTTTTCCTGCGAACAAACCCAAACTCGAAAAGTTGGCTTTTTTCAACCAAATTTTTGCTTAGTTTGTTTCAAACCCAAATTCGTTGCTGGTTGGACTCGCATAGTATTAGTTTTACGTAAATGTACAACGGACTACGTATCCAAACGGAAACGCAAAGTAATGATTGTTCACTTTTTCTAACCTCGTATCGCGCCGGAGACTCGTGTTCGAATAGTGAAATACGGGGGGCTTGGAACAACGGAAGTGCGAAAGGCGACTCGAGTCCCGAGTGAAACTCGAGACTGGAATTTTCGTGCGCCGAAGCGAGTCGATAAAGGGAATCGTTAATGGAGGAAGAATCGCGATTCATCCGACTGTCAAAAAATAAAATCACGAATGTACGGGAAGTGTCTCCGCGGTGATCGCGAAACGTACAATTTGAGGGATGAGGAAACGGAAACGTGTAATTTGTCCCGGAATACGAGAGACTCGGGAGACTCGGCTGATTCGACGCGGGGATACACTTGTTCCGCGATACACCGGAGAACGCGTTATCTTTTACGGAAGTGAGACCACTCGGGACACCGATGAATAAACGATCGTTCGAAGCGTCTTCCGTCCTCGCTGAA